>CM021102.1:312846604-313085701 GCA_007115665.2 Sequoiadendron giganteum
GGTATGAGAGAGAGTCTCTATCTCTCCCCTCCTCTCTCTCAAGTCTCTCCCTCCTACTCCCTCTCCCTCTCTGAGGTCTCTCTCTCACTTAATCATATCTCTATCCCCTCTACCCTTAACCCTTAACCATTAAACTATTAAACCATCTACCCTCTACCATTACCCCTCTACTCTCTATCTCTCTTCCTCTCTCTCTCTCTAAAATATCTCCCTCCTACCCCTCTCCCTCTCTTAGGTCTCTCTCTCTCTTAGTAAATCCATCTATCTCTCTCCCCTCTACCCTTAAACCAAAACAATAAACCCTTAACCCTTAAAAACTAAACCCTCTACCCTCTACCCTTAACCCTCCCTCCCTCTATCTCTCTCCCACTCCCTCCCTCTCTCTCTCTCTCAAGTATCCCCCTCCTACTACCTCTCTCTCTCCTAGGTCTCTCTCTCACTCAATCACTCCCTCTATCTGCCCCCCTCTACCCTTAACCATTAATCCTCAACCCTTAATACCTAAACCTTAAATCCTTAAACCCTTAACCCTCTACCCTTAACCCTAAACCCTAAAACCTTAACCCTTAAACCCTAAACCCTCTACCCTATACCATTAACCCTCCTCCCTATATATCTCTCTCCCCCTCCCTCCCTCCCTCTCTCTTTCAACCCTCTCCCTCCTAACCCCTCTCCCTCTCTTAGTTCTCTCTCTCTTAGTCACTCCCTCTATCTCTCTCCCACTCCCTCGATCTCTCTCTTTCAAGTCTGTCCCACCTACCCCCTCTCCCTTTCTCAGGTCTCTCTCTCAGTCACTCCCTCTATCTCTCTCCCTTCTACCCTAAACCCTCTACCCTCTACCATTAACCCTTAAACCCTTAACCCTTAAACTCTCTACCCTCTACCCTTAACCCTCCATATCTCTATATCTCTCCCACTCCCTCCCTCCCACTCTCTCTATCAACCCTCTCCCCCTACCCCCTCTCCCTCTCTTAGATCTCACTCTCTCAGTTCTATCTCTCACCTCTACCCTTAACCATAAACCCTGAACACTTATCCCTTAAACCCTTAAACCCTCTACCCTTTATCTCTCTCCAACTCCATCACTCTCTCTCTCAAGTATCTCTCTCCTACCCCCTCTCCCTCTCTCAATTCTATCTCTCTCTATCTCACTCACTCACTCCTTCTATCTCTCCCATTTACCCTTAACCCTTAAACCCTCTACCCACTACCCTCTATATCTCTCCCACTCCCTCTCTCTCTCTCTCTTCAACTCTCTCCCTCCTACCCCCTCTCCCTCTCTCAGGTCTCTCTCTCTCACTCCTTCTGTCTCTCCCCTCCCCCCTTAACACTTTACCCTCTACCCTTAACTCTTAAACTCTTAAACTGTCTACCCTAGCTCTCCAATAAAGTGAAATTGGAAATGTAATGGTCTATTTGAAAAAATGGGTCAAAGAAATGGGGTATCTCAATGATGTAAATCATCATGACAGCCCATTTCCTAGACTCATTTTTTAAAAAAGGCCAAGTTAGTTTGCCAATTTCATCCAATTGGAAAGCTAGTGGGCCCTCTACCCTCTAATATTAACCATCTACCATCTATCTCTCTCCCACTCACAACCTATCTCTTTGTTTGTCTCTCTCTCAAGTCTCTACCTCCCACTCCCTCTCCCTCTCTTAGGTCTCTCTCTCTCTTACTCACTCCCTCTCTCTCTCTCTCCCCTCTACCCTTAACCATAAACCATTAACCCTTAAAAACCTAAACCCTTAAACCCTCTACTCTTAACCCTCTACACTCTATTTCTATCAAGTCTCTCCCTCTTACCCCCTCTCCCTCTCTCAAGTCTCTCTTAATCACTCACTCCTATCACTCTCCCCTCTACCCTTAACCATCTACCCTCTACCCTTAAAAACTCTACCCTCTACCCCTATCTCTCTCCCACTCCCTCCCTCTCCCTCTTTCTCTCAAGTTTCTCCCTCCTACCAAATTTCCCTCTCTTAAGTCTCTCTCTCACTTAATCACTCCTTTTATCTCTCTCCCCTCTACCCTTAACCCTCTACACTCTACCATTAACCCTTAAACCCTCTACTCTAGTTTTCCAATTCGGTGAAATTTTGAATGTAGTGGCCTATTTCAAAATATGGGTCCAAGAACCCATTTCTTAGATCCGTTTTTCGAAACAGGCCACTAAATTCCCAATTTCACCAAATTGGCAAACCAATGGGCCCAATAGCTTGGGAATTCAATGAAATTGGAAACCTAACTTGCCTATTTGAAAAAATGGGTCCAAGAAATGGGGTCTCCTAGTGATGTAAATCACCGAGAAACCCCATTTCTTGGACCCATTTTTTCAAGTAGGTCACTACATTCCCAATTTAACCAATTTGACAAGCTAGGGTAGAGGGTTTAAGGTTTTGAGGGTTAAGGGTAGAGGTTAGAGAGTTAAGGGTGGAGGGGAGAGAGATAGAAGAAGTGAGTGAGAGAGAGAGAGACTTGAGAGAGGGAGAGATGGTAGGATGGAGAGACTTGAGAGAAAGAGAGAGAGGGAGGGAGTGGGAGAGAGATAGAGGGTAGAGGGTAGAGGGTTTAAGAGTTTAAGGGTTAAGGGTAGATGATATATAGTTAAGGATAGATGGGAGATAGATAGGAGTGAGTAAGTGAGAGAAAGACTTTAGAGAGGGAGAGTGGGTAGGAGGGAAAAAATTTAGAGAGATAGATGGTAGAGGGTTAAGAGAAGAGGGTAGAGGGTTTAAGGGTTTCAAGTTTAAGGGTTTGGGGTTTAAGGGTTGAGGGTTTAGGTTTAAGGGTTAAGGGTAGAGGGGATAGAGATAGAGGGAGTGAGTGAGAGATACCTGAGAGAGGGACAAGGGGTGGGAGGTAGAGACTTTAGAGAGATAGAGAGACAAAGAGATAGAGGGATTGAGTGGGCGAGAGATAGAGGGTAGAGGATCCACTAGCTTGCCAATTTAGTGAAATTGGCAACCTAACTTGGCCTGATTGAAAAAATGGGTCCAAGAAATTGGGTTTTTCAGTGATTTACATCATCAGAAGGCCCCGTTTCTTGGACCCATTTTTTCAAACAAGCCATTATATTTTCCAATTTCATCGAATTGGCAAGATAGTGGGCCCACTAACTTGCCAATTCAGTGAAATTGGCAACCTAACATGCCCTATTTGAAAATATTGGTTGGAAAGCTAGTTGGCTCACTCGCTTGCCAATTCAGTGAAATTGGAAATGTAGTGGCTTGTTTAAACAAATGGGTCCAAGAAATGGGGTCTCTTGGTGATTTACATCACTCGGAGACCCCATTTTTTCAAACAAGGCAAGTTAGGTTGCCCATTTCACTAAATTGGCAAGCTAGTGGGCCTACTCACTTGCCAATTTGGTGAAATTGGTAATGTAGTGGCATGTTTGAAAAAATGGGTTAATAAATGGGGTCTCTCGATGATTCACATCAGTGGGAGACCTCATTTCTTGGACCCATTTTTTCAAATAGGCAAGTTAGGTTGCCAATTTCACTGAATTGCCAAGCTAGTGGGCCCACTAGCTTGTCATTTTGATGAAATTGGCAATGTAGTGGCTTGTTTGAAAAAATGGGTCCAAGAAATGTGGTCTCCTAGTGATTTAAACCACCAAGACACCCCATTTCTTGGACCCATTTTTTAAAACAGGGCAAGTTAGGTTGTCAATTTCACCGAATTGGCAAGTTAGTGGGCCCACTAACTTGCCAATTCAATGAAATTGGCAATGTAGTGGTTTTTTGAAAAAATGGGTCCAAGAAATGGGGTCTCTCGGTGATTTACATCAGTGGAAGACCCCATTTCTTGGACCCATTTTTTGAAATAGGGCAAGTTAGGTTGCCAATTTCACCGAATTGGCAAGCTATTGGGCCGACTAGCTTGCCAACTCGGTGAAATTGGCAATGTAGTGGCCTATTTGAAAAAATGGGTCCAATAAATGGGGTCTCCTAGTGATGTAAATCACTAGAAGACCCCATTTCTTGGACACATTTTTTCAATCAAGCGAAGTTAGGTTGCCAATTTCATTGAATTGGCAAGCTAGTGGGTCGTCTATCCTCTACTCTTAACCCTATACCCTCTATCTCTTTCCCACTCACTCCATCTCTCTATCTCTATCTCTCTGTCTCTCTCAAGTTTCTAACTCCCACCCTATCTCCATCTCTCAAATCACTCTCTCTCACTCACTCCCTCTATCTCTATCCCCTCTACCCTTAACCCTAAATGCTAAACCCTTAACCCTTAAACCCTAGAACCTTAAACCCAAAACCCCTAAACCATATACCCTCTACTCTTAGCCCTCTACCCTCTATCTCTATCAAGTATCTCCTTCCTACCCCCTCTCCCTCTCCCTCTTACTCACTCACTCCTATCTATCTCCCCTTTACCCTTAACCCTTAAACTCTTAAACCCTCTACACTCTACCATCTATCTCTCTCCCACTCCCTCCCTCTCTTTCTCTCAAGTATATCCTTCCTACCCTCTCTCCCTATCTCAACTCTCTCTCTATCACTCACTCCTTCTATCTCTCTCACCTCTACCCTTAACACTCTACCCTCTATCCTCTACCCTTAACTCTTAAAACCTAAACCCTCTACCCTATACTTTTAACGCTCCCTCCCTCTATCTCTCTCCCACTCCCTCCCTCCCTCTTTCTCTCAACCCTCTCAACCCTCTCCATCCTAAACCCTCTTCCTCTCCCTCTCTTAGGTCTCTCTCTCAGGAACTCCCTCAATTTCTCTCCCTTCGACCATAAATCCTAAAGCCTAAACCCTTAATCCCTGAACGCTTAAACCATCTACCCTACCACCCTCTATCTTTCTCCCACTCCCTCCATCTCTCTCTCAAGTCTCTCCCTCCTACCTCATCTCCCTCTCTCATCTCTCTCTCTCACTCACTCCCTCTATCTCTCTCCCCTCTACCCTCTAGCCTTAACCACTAGACGCTAAATCATTAAACCCTTAACCCTCTACCCTTAACCCTTAACCCTTAAACTCTCTACCCTCTACCCTTAACCCTCCCTCCCTCTATATCTCTCCCACTTCCTCCCCCCTTCTCTCTCAAACCTCTTCCTCCTACCCACTCTCCCTATCTTAGGTCTCTCTCTATTTCATTCACTCCCTCTCTCTCTCCCCTCTACCCTCTATCTCTCTTGCACTCCCTCCCTCCCTGTCTCTCTATTCAAGTATCTCTCTCCTACCCAATCTCCCTCTCTCAAGTCTCTCTCTCTCACTCACTCACTCCTATCTCTCTTCCCTCTACCCTTAACCCTCTCCCCTCTCCCTTGAACCCTTAAACCCTTAAACCATCTACCCTCTACCCTCTATCCATCTCCCACTCCCTCCCTCTCTCTCTCTCTTTAAGTCTCTCCCTCCTACCCCCTCTCCCTCTCTCAAGTCTATCTCTCTCACTCACTCACTCCTTCTATATCTCTCCTCTCTAGCCTAGCTTGCCAATTCAGTGAAATTGGGAATGTAGTGACTTGTTTAAAAAAATGGATCGAAGAAATGGTGTCTCTATGATTTACATCATCAGGTGACCCCATTTCTTGGACCCATTTTTTCAAATAGGCAAGTTAGGTTGCCAATTTACTGAATTACCAAGCTAGTGGGCCCACTGGCTTTCCATTTCAATGAAATTGGCAATGTAGTGGCTTGTTTGAAAAAATGGGTCTGATAAATGGGGTCTCCTAGTGATTTACATCATCGGGAGATCCCATTTCTTGGACCCATCTTTTCAAATAGGGCAAGTTAGGTTGCCAACTTCATTGAATTGGCAAGCTAGTGGTCCCATTGACTTGCCAATTCGGTGAAATTGGCAATGTATTGGCTTGTTTGAAAAAATGGGTTGAAGAAATGGGGTCTCCTAGTGATTTAAATCACTAGTGGACCCCATTTCTTGGACCCCTTTTTTCAAATAGGCAAGTTAGATTGCCAAGCTAGTGAGTCCAATGGCTTGGCATTTTGATGAAATTGGCAATGTAGTGGCCTGTTTGAAAAAATGGGTCTAAGAAATGGGGTCTCCCGATGATTTATATCACTGGAGGACACCATTTCTTGGACCCATTTTTTCAAACAATGCAAGTTAGGTTTTCAATTTCACCGAATTGGCAAGCTAGTGGGTCCATTAACTTGCCAATTTGGTGAAATTAGCAATGTAGTGGCCGATTTGAAAAAATGGGTCCAGGAAATGGGGTCTCTTGGTGATTTACATCTCTGGGAGACCCCATTTCTTGGACCCACATTTTCAAATAGGGCAAGTTAGGTTTCCAATTTCATTGAGTTGGAAATTTAGGGGGCCCACTAGCTTGCCAATTCATTGAAATTGGCAATGTAGTGGCTTGTTTGAAAAAATGGGTCCAACTAATGGAGTCTCTCAGTGATGTAAATCACTGGGAGACCCCATTTCTTGGACCCATTTTTTTAATCAAGCCAGGTTAGGTTGCCAATTTCACTGAATTGGCAAGCTGGTGGGCCCTCTACCCTTTACTCTTAATGCTCTACCCTTTATCTCTCCCACTCACTCCCTTTGTCTCTTTGTCTCTCTATCTCTATGTCTCTCTCAAGTCTCTACTTCCCACCCCTCTCCCTCTCTTAGGTCTCTCTCTCTCACTCACTCACTCCCTCTATCTCTATCCCCTCTATCCTTCACCCTAAACCCTAAATCCTAAACCCTTAACCCTTAAACCCTAAACCCTAAACCCTAAATCCTAAACCCTAAACCCTTAACCCTTAAACCCTAAACCCTAAACCCTTAAACCCTCTACCCTCTATCTCTCTCAACTCTCTCCCTCCTACCCCCTCTCCCTCTCTCAAGTCTCTCTCTCACTCAGTGACTCCTATCTCTCTCTCCTCTACCCTTAACCCTTAAACTCTTAAAGCCCCTACCCTCTACCCTCTATCTCTCTCCCACTCCCTCCCTCTCTCTCTTTCTCTCAAGTGTCTCCCTCATTCCCTCTCTCCCTCTCTCATGTATCTCTCTCTCTCTCTCTCTCACTCCTATCTCTCTCCCCTCTAACCTTAACCCTCTACACTCTACCCTTAACCCTTAAATCCTTAAACCCTCTACCCTAGCTTTTTAATTCGGTGAAATTGGGAATATAGTAGATTTTTTGAAAAAATGGGTCAAGAAATGGGGTCTCTTGGTGATTTACATCACTGAGAGACCCCATTTCTTAGATCCATTTTTTCAAACAGGGCAAGTTAGGTTGCCAATTTCACCAAATTGCCAAGCTAGTGGGCTAACTGGCTTACCAATTTGGTGAAGTTGGCAATGTAGTGGCCTATTTGAAAAATTGGGTCCAATAAATGGGGTCTCCTGGTGATTTACATCACTGAGAGACCCCATTTCCAATAAATGGGGTCTCCTGGTGATTTACATCACTGAGAGACCCCATTTCTTGGATCCATTTTTTTAAATAGGGCAAGTTAGGTTTCCAATTTCACCAAATTTCCAAGCTAGTGGGCCTAGTGTCTTGCGAATTCATTGAAATTGGCAATGTAGTGCCCTATTTGAAAAATGGGTCCGAGAAATGGGGTCTCCTGGTGATGTAAATCTCTAAGATGACCCATTTTTTCAATTAGGCCAAGTAAATCACCAAGAGACCCCATTTCTTAGAGCCATTTTTTCAAACAGGCCAAGTTAGGTTGCCAATTTCATCAAATTGGGAAGCTAGTGGGCCCACTAGCTTGCCAGTTCGAATGGTGAAATTTGAAATGTAGTGGCCTATTTGAGAAAGTGGGTCCAATAATTACATCACTTGGAGACCCTGTTTCTTGGACCCATTTTTTAGGTTGCCAATTTCACTTAATTGGAAAGCTAGTGGGCCCATTGGCTTGTGAATTCAGTGAAATTGGCAATTTAGTGACCTGCTTGAAAAGATGGGGGGAATCTCTCTCTCTCTCTCTCTCTCTCTCTCTCTCTCTCTCTCTTAGGTCTCTCCCTCCCACCCCCACCCCTTCTCTCAAGTCTTTCCCTCCCACCCTAACTAGAGAATACTCTCTCTCTCTCTCTCATTTCTCTCCTTACACCCCTCTCTCTCTCTCTCTCTCTCTCTCTCTCTCTCTCTCTCTCTCTCTCTCTATCTCCTAAACCCTAATCTCTATACCCTATAAACTTAACCTTAAACCTTCAACCCAATACCCTCAACCCTATAAATTATACCCTAAACCCTAGACCTTTAACCATAAACCCTACACCCTCAACCATCATCCCTATACCCTATACCCTAAACCCTAAAATTGATCCCTGAACCATTAACCCTATAATTAAACACTAAATCCTACATTAAACCTTTTACCCTAAACCTTGAACCCTAAATCCTCAGCCCTAAACCCTATATCCAATATCCTAAACCGTAATCCCTATGCCCTCTACACTTAACCCTACATCCCCAACCTTGAACACTATACCTTAACCCTCAACCCTATACCTTAATCCCTAAATCCTACACCTTCAACCCTCATCCCTATACCCTATACCCTCAACCTTATAACCTAAGCCTTGAACATCATCCCTCAACCCTATACTTAAACCCTTTACCCTACATTCAACCTTGTACACTAAACCCTAAACCTCAATCCTAAACCAAATTCCATCAACCCTATACCCATTATTCTAAGCCCTAATCCATATATCCTACAGATTTAGCCCTATACCCTCAACCTTGAACACTATCCCTTAACTGTCAACCCTATACCTTAAAACCTAAACCCTAAACCCTCAAGCCTCATCTCTATACCCTAGACCATCAAAATTATACACTAAACCATAAAAATTATCCCTCAACCCTATACTTAAATGACAAACCCTACACTCTCAAGCCTTAACCATATACCTTATACCCTTAACCCTACACCATAAACCCTAATCCCTATACCTTATACACTTAATGTCATACCTTCAACCTTGAACATTATACCTCAACCCTCAAACTTATACATAGATCCTAAACCCTAAACCTAATATCCTCCACCCAATACCATCAACTATATACCCAATATCCTAAACCATAAACCATAATCCATATACTCTATACACTTAACCTTATACACTCAACCCTATACCTTAAACCCTAAACCCTAAACCCTCATCCCTCATCCCTCATCCCTATATCCTATACCCTTAACTTTATAACCAATATCCTAAACCCTAATCCCTATTCCCTATACACTTAACCGTATAACCTCAATCCTATACCTTAAACACTAAACCTTACACCCTCAACCCTCATAGGGGGAGAGAGAGAGAGGTTTTGAGGGAAAGAGGAGATAAATATAAGTAGAGAGGGAAGGAGAGATAGAGAGATATGAGAGATAAAGAGTAGATATGGAAGGAAATATGGAGGGAGAGAGAGGGAGGTGAGAGAGGTGAGATAAATAGCAATAAAGAAAGTGTGGTAGGGAGTGATAGAGGGATATGCAGGTAGAGAGGGATATGTGAGATAGAGAGAAGTAGAGGGAGATAGAGATAGGGGGAAGGAGGGAGTGTGGATGAGAGAGGGGAGGAAGGTAGAGGTAAAGAGGGATAGGTGACATAAAGATAAATAGAGAGAGAATGGTGACATATAGAGAAGGAGAGAGTTATAGAGAGGGAAAGAGAGAATGGTAAGATAAAGAGGAGAGAGTGAGCAAAAGAGGGTAAGAGAGGAGTGGGAGAGAGCAAGAGAGAGTTAGAAGGAGGGAGAGGATAGATAGAGAGTAGATAGGGGAAAAGGTAGGGAGGGAGACATCTAGTGAGAGAGAGATATAGTGCTAGGGGAGATAACGATAATTAGAGAAAGAAGGAGAGGTAGAGAGAAGTAGAGAGAGAATAAAGGAGGGAGAGAAGTGAGATAAAGAGGTTTAGAGAGAGTGGTAGGGATTGATGGATGGAGAGGTAGGTAGAGAGGGATTAGGGAGATAGAGAGTAGAAAGGGAAGGAGAGGGAGAGTTATGGAGGGAGAGAGAGGGAGGTGAGAGAGAGGTGAGATAGAGATCAATAGAGAGAGTGTGGTAGGGAGTGATGGAGGGATAGGTGAGATAGAGAGAAGTAGAGAGAGATAGATATAGAGGGAAGGAGGGAGGGTGGGCGAGAGAGGGGAGGAATGGAGAGGTAAAGAGGGATAGGTGAGATAAAGATATGTAGAGAGAGAATGGTGACATATAGAGAAGTAGAGAGTTACAAAGAAGGAAAGAGAGAATGGTGAGATAGAGAGGAGAGAGTGAGAGAGAAAGAGGGTGAGAAAGAGTGAGAGAGAGAGGGAGAGGGAGGGATAGGAGAGATAGAGAGTATATAAGGGAAAAGGTAGGGGGATACATCTAGTGAAAGAGAGAGAGAGAGAGAGGGGGGGGGATAAGGGAGATTAAGATAATTAGAGAGGGAAGAAGAGGTATAGAGGGAATGAGGAATGGAGAGAGAGAAGAAAGATAGAGAGGTGTAGAGAGAGTGTTAGGGAGATAGAGATTAGAGAGGGAAGGGGAAAAAGAGGTATGGATGGAGAGAGTGGGAGATGAGATATAGAGTAATAGAGAGAGTGGTAGGTTGTGATGGATGGAGAGATAGGTAGAGAGGGAGAGGGGATATATAGATAAGTAGAGAGGGAGGAAGAGGGGGGGAGATGTAGTGAGGGAGAGAGTTGAGAGATGTGAGATATAGAGAAATAGAGAGTGGTGGAAGGAGAGGTAGGTAGAGAGAGGGAGAGAAGAGGCAAGATAAGTAGAGATAGAAGGAGAGGTATAGAGAGAGGAGAGATAGAGAGAAGTAGATAGGGAATGAGGGAGGGAGGGAGAGGTAGGGAGGGAAAGAAAGGTGAGATAGAGAGGTGTAGAAAGAGAGTGGTAAGGTTTAATGGATGTAGAGGTAGGTAGAGAGGGATTGTGAGATAGAGAGTAGATAGGGAAGAAGAGAGAGAGAGAAGTACGGAGGGAGAGAGAGAGTGAGGTGAGAGAAAGGTGAGGTAGAGAGAGATAGAGAGTGGTAGGGAGTGATGGAGGGAGAAGTAGGTAGAGAGACATAGAGAGAGACAGAAGTGGGGTAGAGAGAATTAGAGGGAAAAGGAGACAGAGAGAGATAGAGTTGTAGGGAGTGATGGAGAGAGAATTAGGTAGAGAGACATAGAGAGAGATAGAAGTGGGGTAGAGAGAATTAGAGGGAAAAGGAGAGAGAGAGAGATAGAGTGGTAGGGAGGGATGGAGGGAGAAGTAGGTAGAGAGACATAGAGAGAGAGAGAAGTGAGGTAAAGAGAATTAGAGGGAAAAGGAGAGAGAGAGAGAGTTCTTGAGATCAAGGGAGAGAGAGTCAAATAAAGGGATGGACATAGTGAGAGAGAGGTCTAGAGTGTAAGGAATAAAAATGAGTGAGATAGAGAGAAAAATAATACAACTTGCTGATTACTAAAATTTGACCTCCTGATTACTGAAATTTGACTAAGTCTAAAATTTGTGAGATCTTCCAAAAACTTGAATTTGCATTATAACTCCTAGAGATCTAAAATCACTCTCAAACATCATACCTATATACATGAAATATAACTTAAAGTATAAGAAAGTAAACGTCCATATGTAAATTTCAACTTATACTTATTTCATTTATATAGTTTCCTTGAAAGACAATGAGAAGAAAGAAAAAAAAAGAGAAGAAAAATAAATTTTATGTAGATCATAACACAAGTGCATTATAACACTCACATTTTGTAAATGCATTAAAAAAATGCAAAATGCATGTCAAAACTAAGATATAATGCAAGCGCGTTATAGCACATGCATGCTATATCTTACTTTGGGAATCCCCAAGCCTTGGGCTTGGTATTTTCCTTGGAATACCAACCCAAAGGCTTGGAGGGACGTGCTCACCATCAGGATTATACATAGTTCAATATCAAACAAATCGAACATCTGGGTAATGTTAGATTCTCTCTTAGCTATCCAACAATGTAATTGTTTTAACTTTTTGACAATGTTAAGCCTTTCATCCATAATTTCTTTTGTTTGTATGTCTCGTTTTTGGAAAAAAAGCAATGTTTGGAGTTTTTTTCATTATAAATTAACCATTCATCAAAATTTCAAATAAATTACATTTTTAGAAACTAGAATCCATTCTATAAATAAATAAAAAAATCAATTAGTTTCCTATATTTGTAGGGGTAGCACAACCAATTTTTTTTTTCAGGAAGTGTCTACTTGAAAAATTAGTAAAATATCAAATATTCATTAAAAAATTATCAGAAAAATCATGCATCAACTACATATTGTTGGCTAACCTCTGACCATTGTGATTTTAAAAATACTAAAAATAAATTCACCATATGAGGGTTGTACAAGAGTTGCTATGTTATGTTTTTCTAACAAAAACAACACCAATTTGTGTACGTCCCTCTTTTGAACCCCTTAATCTCAACCATTTTCAAAATAAATTAGTAGTTTAGAAAGTAGAATCGGAGCACTTCGATCCTTTTTTTTGGTTCCATCTCAAAATTTTGAGTGTAACTATCCTTAATTTCACTTCCAAGGTTAGTATTTCTTGATTTCAGAAAAAAGTGGCCACTTAAGCCCCCTTTTTGGGACCCATATTTCCACACTTACCCATGTGTGGATGAATCCTTTTCCATACACTTAGTTAAATTATCACCTTGTGGACAAGTTATATTCCAAGATAACATCCAAAATCTTGGGTTTTATGAGTTCATTATCCAAAATCCAAATCAGATCCAAATCCAAGTCAAATCCAACACAAAAAATCCAAAAGTCTAAAATTCTAGTATCCTTCCAAGGTTCTTAAGAGTTCAACCTTCACACCATATATCTTTCATTTATCCCATCATCATTTGATCCTTAAAAATAAAATATATTTTCTTCTTTGTATCTAAATTTTAGACCAACCTAAGAAATTAGAGGTTCACCTCATATTCCTAAAATTTGATCCTTATTTTATGGTCCAAACTAGATCTCAACACAACAGAAAAATGGAGCAAAACAAAGAGACATCAAGTTCAAGTGACTTGAGTCAAACCATTCCTATTCTTAACCCCATTAGATCCAACAATCCCCCACTCAATCTTCCTCAAAAACCACAAGATCCTTAAGAGGGAGGTTGTCAAGTGGAGGACATGACCAACAACCCCCTAGGAATGACTCAAGACAAAATCATGGAGATGGTCCAAAATATTGAAACCCACAATATAGTCAATACAATGATGAAACTTAGTCCGTCACAATACATGCTAGAATTAGGAAAGGAAGGGGCTAAACTCCCTTCTAATTATGATGTAAGAAATATTGTGGAACCAACTCTTGGGACTATGGCACTGGTATCATTCACATCATCATTCCAAAAAATCATTCAACCCATCCCACAACCAATATCATCTCATGCTCCAATAAAATCCATAAATACCAAGGGGAGTTAATTGCTTCATGCTCTTCAAACACACCTCCTTGTAAGTAATCAAAACTTGGACACAAATACCATCGTGCAAGACCCAAAGAATATGTGTGTTCCATTCATTTTCCATGATACCAACAATGCATCCACCTTCTCCGTAACACCAACATACTCTCTTGAGACACAATTCACTCTCCACATGGTATCATAAGGACAAGGGGGAATATTTGATCCTTCATCATCACTTTCTCAAGGAAACCTACCACCACTTCACCCACTAACATCGACATCCACATCAGTCAAAGGTTTAGGGAAACCCCCTTTACCCAACATACCAATCCAAAATCAATCAAATAAGAACAATCCTCCAATCATGAATCAACTAAATGTACAAAATCCTCTAAACATGCCACAAAAATTGCAACACTAGGTGGCACCTGTTGGCTCTTTTAAATTCCAGCCAGATCTTCAAGGAAGCCTATGGATTTTCAAGTTACAATAATCACCAACCTAAAAGGGGTTGGCCAACGAACAAGAGAAAGCAATTTAGCTTTCCTCCTGTACTTCAGGCTCTGAAAAACTAAGGAGGGTAATCCCATAATGCACTTATAACTTCCTTCACAAGATTTCCATGTACATTGCATACTAAGCAGAAATAGTCTCATCTTATGTTGAATAGATGAAGTCTTTTCAGAAATTGGCAATTCCTTTAAAGATTAAACAACTAAAAGCTGAGAAGTCACAAACAAAAAAAGTAGGTCGATTGAAAGAGTGTTTATGAAAGATTGTTCTCAAATCAAATACCAGAAGCATAGGAAATGAATTCAAAATTTTAAGATCAGTGCTATATCAATGGCATGGAGTCAAAACAAAGCAAACTGAACTACAAGGCAATTTTAATTCCAAGCAAACATGATCTTTGTGAATTGCATTACAATTCACACATCAATAACAAAATTCTATTACTACTTATAGATCCATTGAACACCTACATAAATGCACACCTTAATCAAAGCATTTAACTGATTCATTGAATAAGAGCAAAAACTAGAGAATATTTCATTGTAAACAATAATGTAAATCAATGAAAATTACCCTTGATTGAATTCTCATTAATCATTCATATGAGGATACTACAATTGGAGAGAAAAAAAACTTAGAAGATATCCACATTTGATTCACACATGCCTAGAAGCCACATAATTGATAAAATTTACTCATTCGACTCCAAGTGTAAGCTACAAACTCAGAATGCATACTCTTTGTGTTTTTACCCTACATTTCTAGATCCAAAATTGAAAAATAGACCCCTTCCAAATAGCCTTAAATTCCCTTTTATATGATTAAGGGAGAAAAACAAGCACTAGGCTATTGGCTCATTACGTTACATTTGCCCTAAATTTCAGTTTCATTTTCCCTCATTTGCAACAGACATTTGCGACAAAATTGTTTTGTCTCTTCTTGGGAAAACAAAAATCCATCTGTAAAATTAGTTGCCTTGCTGCACACTTCACCTGTAAAAGTTTTTTACTCTTCAGCTCTCCACTTTACCCATTTTACCCTGCAATGTGAAAATAGCTTCTCCCGTGAAAACTTCATTCTGCCATTTGCCTTGCTGTATAAAGAGATTTAATTTTTACCTATGTCTCTTTACTTTCATTTTGTATCTTATATTTTAATCCCTTAATTCTCCAGCCATGAAGACATTCAAAATTTATTTGGGTAAATATTTTACCCTAAACTTTATATTCTCCCATTTATATTTTATCCTATTGTTTTCTAAAAAACTTTTCTTTTAAAAAAAAAACCATCGGGCCTTCACTTTTTATATTTAAAAACAAACTTGTTTTTTAAATAATAAAACCTCCACCTCCTCTTATCGAGCACGTATTTCCTTCAACATGTTTTGTTGGGCCCACCTGTTATTCACTCAAACCATCGGGCATCGCCAATTGCATTAGAAAATAGAAAATCCAACCAATGACACTGGGAAGGCCAACGATGAGGAGCATGGAGCAAAAGTTTGCATATTTTATTTAAAATATTTCTCCTTGGGTAAATCATTTCTACAGTATTTTACTTTGCAACAATTTCAAAAAATTCATTCGGCACCATTACCCGTGCGTTCAACTCCTTCCCGGGACCCACCAAATGCATTCCCCACAAGCTTTCACCCGGTATTGCCCATCGCTCATTCTCTAAGAAAATGGAGAAAGGAATAGGTGATAGTAACACCACCACAGATCACACGTTGGTGAGGGAAATGAAAGAAAAAACCTGCGATGGTTAAAGGGGAAACGATGGGAATGAAAAGCCATTACTTGTCATTGGTTCACTCAGGAAATGAGAGCTCGAGACCTTTGTCGTGCAGCCACAATTTTTTTCCAAAACTAGGGAAAACATTAAATAAACCTATCATATCAAGGCATCATCATTGGAAACATTGCATTACTGAAAACAAGTGGGAAAGACAAAGATTTTCAGCCACTGAATTTTTCTCTGCAACCATGAAAGCCATGAAAGTCGCCTCTGGACCAATCAGAGCTAAGAATTAAATTTGATTGTCCCAAATAAATTTGAAATATATTTTATATTTGCCCCTTTTCATTTGCAAAATATTAAAACATATTTTAAATATTAACATTTGAATTTTAGAAAAGATTGTGACTTCTAATTACACTCGTGGGCCATTTGAAGAAATTTATTGCCAAAAAATCAGGACACCTAGAGATGAGATTTTTTGTGTGTGGCCATAATCAATTATTTAGGGAAAACCCATTTCCTCAAATTTTTCCTAGCCCTTAAAATTCAGGTACCTCTTTTGTAAATTGGCCCTAGGGACATGTTCATCACAACTGAAATGCATTAAAATAATGCGTAAAATGACCTCCATTTTTTATGAAAATAGATCTATAAGGTTTTAGACCAGAACAAGAAATGGGTTGTCATTAGAATTGCAAAATTTGAAAATTTTCAGAAGACCGAAATTGAGCAGGCATGCACAAATTTTAATGTGGGGAGAGTGGAGATAAAAAACCCTTTCATCATGACAGTCATTCCGTTGTGAAATATCAGCTCAAATAGAAGACCACTTCACAAAATTGAAAGCTCACAAACAACAAAATAGTGTCAGAAGCCTCCAACTTTTCTTTTCAAGAAACTATCAAAACTCATCATGGGAAGCTAAAAACTCAAATGTTTTCCTAAAAAAAACCCATCTCACACCATTCCAAATCCTCCACCTCCTCCACCAAATCCAAACATGACAAACCAATACAACATTGCATTGCTCATGGCCTAGCAAGCCTATCAAAAGGCACTCCTACAATTCCAAGCCCAACAACCCGCATAAGCTGCACAGTGAGCTACGCAACAAGCATAGACACAAAAAGCCACATAAAAAGCCCAATAGGCCGCCTAAACCCAAGCACAAGCATTATTACAACAACAAGAAGCTCAACAAGCCACACAAGTTGCACAAGTTCAACAAGTCGCACAAGCTACGAAAGCCACACAAGCTACTCAAGTTGCACAAGCACAAGCACAAGCCCAATGTAGGCCAAAACTCAATACCAAGCATAAGAAACTCTCACACAAGCCCTATTACAGCAATAGGCTTACCAACAAGCTTTACATCAATACCAAGCCCAACAACAAGCCCAAAAAAAAGCATATCAACAAGCATTACTTGCACAACAAAGCTTATAAAAAACCCCTACGAATGTACCACCATATTCGCAAGTCACCCCACCCATCATTCAAGCCACAACATCCACTCAATACATGTTCATTCTACCATGTGATCCACAAAATGACTTGTCCACTCAAATCAAAAATCTCTCGCAAAAAGTGCTGGACATCCAAATCGAGGAAAACCACTAAACCCCAAGGGAATTTATGCCCTTATCCATTTGACAGAAGCATTGTGATGAAGCCTTTCCTACCAGGCTTTGAGGTACTAAAATTTGACAATTACCATGGAAAAAAAAATCCTGAAGATCACATCAGAGAATTCCATGTACACTACATGGAAGTTTCCTATGACAAATCTTATCTAGTAAGGCTCTTCCCCAGAAGTTTGGCTGGCCCGACCATGAGGTGGTTTTCTTGTTTTCCTCCCGAAATCAAAAAGTTCCAAGAAATTGTGGACATATTCATACAAAATTATTCATTTAACATGGGCATGGATGTAAGCTTGGAAGAATTGTCCATCTTTAATCAAATAAAGGGAGAGTCATTTGTATCCTTCTTGCAACGATGGTGATCCAAGGCCAATAGGAGCAAGTGGACTATGCCAAAAGAACAACAAGTCAGAACCATCATCTCAAATCTTGAAGGAATCTTAGCCTTCCATCTCAAAATTCAGTGCATCACCACCTGTGATCAACTCATACCCAAGGATCTTAACATTGAAAGAGCCCTCATTTCACAAGGGGCGACACCCACTTATCAAGATAATAATCCATCAATAAGCTACAATGAAAAATCTTGAACATGGTTGAAAAAAAAAAATGTTACCAACCATGGTCTCATTGACGCAAAGGTTGTAATCGGTGCTCCAAGGCCAAACACACAACAAAAAACATACCAAAAACCTAAAAAAAACACCCAAAACACTATGTGACCTAACACATATCAGCAAAGAAACCATATACAAGCATTAAACAACGTCAATGATCAAGGTGGATCATGCATAGGAAACACGTATCCCTCAAAGTGAAAGTACACACCACTTGGGGAACCGATCGAATTTGTCATGCAATAACTCATTGAAGCCAACATCATCAAACTCCTAGTCATTGGAAATTACCAAGAGCCTCAAGTTAAACCACCATGGTATAACAAGAAGCATCTTTGTGATTTTCATAAGATAAAGGGGCACATGAAAACTAGTTGCATGAGGCTCAAGAACCTGATGCAAGATCTTATTGATGACAAAGCTTAAAACGAACCCCCATGAATGTACCACCAAATTCACAAGTCACCCCACCCATCATTCAAGCCATAACATCCACTCAAAACATTTTCATTCCACCATGTGATCAACATAATGACTTGTCCACTCAAATCAAAAATCTCTCACAACAAGTGTTGGAAATCCAATTGGGGAAAAACACTAAACCGCAGGGGAATTTATGCCCTTATCCATTTGACAGAATCATTGTGATGAAGCCATTCCTACCAGGATTTGAGATACCAAAATTTGACAATTACCATGGAATCAGAAATCCTAAAGATCACATCAGAGAATTCCACATACACTACATGGAAGTTTCCTATGACAAATATTATCTAATAAGGATTTTTCCCAGAAGTCTTGCTGGACCAACCATGAAATGGTTCTCTCATCTTCCTCCCAAAATAAAAAAGTTCCAAGAAATTGTGGACACATTCATACAAAATTATTCTTTTAACATGGGCATGGATGTAAGCTTGGAAGAATTGTCCATATTTATTCAAATCAAGGGAGAGTCATTCATATCCTTCTTGCAACAATGGAAATCCAAGGCCAACAGGAGCAAGTGGGCTATGCCAAAAGAAGAACAATTCAGAACAATCATCTCAAATCTTGAAAGAATCTTAGCTTTCCATCTCAAAATGTAGTGCATCACCACCTATGATCAGCTCATCCCCAAGGCTCTTAACATCGAACGAGCCCTCATTTAACAAGGGGGACAACCTCTTATCAAGATAGTCATCCATCAATAAGCTACAATGTAAAACCTCGAGCATGGGTGAAAAAAAAATGTTACCAAGCATGGTTTCTTTGATCCCAAGGTTGTAATCGGTGCTCCAAGGATGAACACATGACAACAAACATACCAAAAAGCTCAAAATAAACCCAAAAAAATCCGTGACCTAGCACATATCAACAAAAAAACCACATACAAACATTTAACAATGTCAATGATCAAGGTGGATCATCCACAAGAAACACATATCCCTGAAAGTGAAAGTACACACCGCTTGGTGAATCAATCAAATCTACCATGCAGCAACTCATTGAAGCCAACATCATCACACTCCCAATCATTGAAAATTACCAAGAGCCTCATGTTAAACCACCATGGTATAATGAGAAGCACCTTTGTGATTTTCATAAGATAAAGGGGCACATGATAGCTGGTTGCATAAGGCTCAAGAACCTGATCCAAGATCTTATTGATGACAAGACTATCACCATTCAGAAATCGACCAGAAATTAGGACCTCAAGATATACACAAATCCGATGTTGGATCATAATAAAGCAAACAACAATGGCAAAGGAAAGAAGTATGATAGCATCAACCATGTTTATGACCATGTTTTGACATCTTTAGATGAGTGGGTAGGTGTCACCCATATCACAGGGTCCGAAGATGAGTGTGGAGTCACCACATGATGTCGAAAAATCACTATCCCTAGACCATCCACACAAGCTAAAGCACCCCATATAGGCTCAAAGTCAGTTTCCAATGGTTACAATTTCTTAGAATAGCTAAAGAATACCCCCACCTAGATCCAAATCATGGAGCTACTGAAAATCTTGCCTGCCCATAGGGAAATCCTATAAAAGGCACTAGTTGTGTCATCCATACACACAGATCTTGATGCGGACCAATTCCAAGCTATGGTCAGACACATCACCACCCCATATCTCCTAACTTTCTCTAAACACGAGCTCCCAACACAACCATCTCATAACCATGTGCTTCATCTCAAAGTCTTCATCCATAAAAATAAAGTCAAAAGGGTCTTGGTGGATGCAGGTGCAAGTTTGAACATTTTCTCTCTCAAGATAATAAAGAATCTAGGATTTTTGAAAGATATGATTGAAAAGGGAAAAGGCATCACAATCCGGGATTATGATGATCAAGAAAGAGTGTCTCAAGGCACCATTCAACTTCCTATCCAATTAGGATAGGCCATCATGGAGACTACTTGCCAAGTCCTTGATCTTGACCTCCCTTATAAAATTCTTCTTGGGTGCCCATGGATCCATGGGATGAAAGATGTAGTATCCACATTTCACCAATATTTTAAATTCCCCTATGAAAACCAAGAGGTCACAACTCATGGTGACCCATGACCCTTTGCTTACTGGAGGAACCTGGAAGCCAAATATTATAAAATCCCACAAGTTCCCAAGAATGATATATTCCCTACGACTCCATATGTATATTTGTCCACCCCGGTCTCCACTTCTGGGACAAAGACACCCACCATTCCCGAGATTTTGGATATCAAAGCCATTATCCAAGATAATCGATGTGGAGACTACAAGATGAAGAAAAGAGCCTTTGTAATAGGAGAGTTACCTCAATCTCCTAGGTCCCATGGACAACCTCAACCAAGTAACACACATTCTTAGACACTTAGAGCAAAGCCCTCTAGATTCAAAATTTGGGGAGAATTAGGTGGAGAAGTGGTAGATGAAAAGGATATATCAAGTCTCCTATACCAAGATGAAAGACTTGTACTGTCTCTTCCAATAGACAATGATAACAAAGGGCTACATTTAATGCTTGGCATGAGTTACAATAAGAATGGAAGTCTTGGGAAGAATAACAACGATGAATTAGAACCCATTGTTACTGAGAAGTGCATAAATAATATTGGCCTCGAATGTAGCCCTTAGAAGATAACCATATGTGGCAAAGGTGGCCCTATTAATATCTATTAATATAGTTAAAGCTCCTCCTCAGTTACGAGTATCCACTAGTCTACCCTTAGACAACTATACCTTATATATATCTAATGTATGTGGTAGTGATGAGGATTCCCTCACTGACCTACCCATGTTATTTGAGGACTCTTCCCTATTCATGATTTCCATGGTGTCTTTTGAGTCCAACAACCAAATCCATGAAATAAAGCTAGTCTATCCCCAACTAATAGACTATAACCAACGAGGACCATCGGTTTTGGACACATTGAAAAATGACAAAGCTCTCTTAGAATTCATGGGACTCAGGGATAACATACCATGTAGAGACCACAAGGAAGGAATTTACATGGAGCTAGATAACCATGCATACTATGGGGGAATGATTCAATTCCTCAGTCATAAAAGTGGAAATTTTAAGAATAAACTCTAGGTCTTTAAGTGAAAACCACATTGTGGCACTTTCTAAACCGAAAATAGTAAAAACGAAGGACAAATATGATGGTGAAAACCTCTCTAAGGAACCAGAGGATGAGGGATTCAATCTTCCCCCTAGTTCTATTCATCAACAAAAGTTAGTAGTGTTTTGAGAGAAGTGTAACCCCATCAACCTAGGGACTGAGGAGACACCACACATAACCTTCTATGCAAAATCTCTTTTGACTAAAGAACACAAAGTCCTAGCTACATTTCTGAGAGAAAGAAAGGTAAAATTTGCATGGACCTACATTGACATGCTAGGACTTGATCTAGAGGTTATGGTTCATCATCTTATAGTATATCAAAAGGGGAAGATAGTAAAGTAGAAACTAAGGAAGATGCATCCATAGATCACACTATTAGTAAAACTTGAATTGCAGAAGCTCCTGGATGTTGGCTTCATAAGACCCATTGATTATCCATAATGCGTTTCAAACTTGGTAATAGTCACAAAACCCATTGGGGGCATATAGATCTGCACTGAATTTTGGGACCTAAACAAAGTGTTCCCCAAAGATTATTTTCCCCTTCCAAACATTGGCATGATTGTAGAGAAAACTGCAGGGAATGAAATGTTGACACTTATGGACAAGTTCTCAAGTTACAATCAGATAATGATATTGAAAGATGATCAACATAAGACAACCTTTACCTATCCATGGGGTACATACTGCTAGAACATGATGCCATTTGTGTTGAAGAATGTCAAAGCCACTTATTAAAGGGCCAAGGAACTCATTTTTCATGACATGATTCACAAGTCCATAGAAGACTATGTGGATGATATACTGGCCAAGTGAAGAAAGTGATGAGATCACATAGTGGCACTAAGCTCCATCTTTGACAGATTGGAGGAATACAAGGTAAGGCTCAACCTTAAGAAATGTGTCTTCAGTGTATAATCAGGAAAGATTCTGGGATATATAGTGTTAATGAGAGGGATGGAGATAGACCTGGCTAAAATCAAAGTAATTCTCGAAATGGAGGTGCCAATGACATTGAAGTAGTTAAGGGGTTTACAAGGAAGAATCCAATCCATCTGTAGGTTCATCACACAGTTGGGAGACAAGGCTATCCCATATTTTGATGTACTCCACAAGGGGGTAGCATACAAATGGGATGAGAAGTATGATCAAGCATTCAACAATATGAAAGAATACCTGTTGATGTCATTGATACTCATGCCACCAATCCAAAATAAGCCACTAATCTTGTACATGTCGGCAACAACAACAACACTTAGAGCTCTATTAGCACAACATGATGAGATGGGGAAAGAGAGAGCCATATACTCTATTAGCTAAACCATGGTAGGGAATGAGTTAAATTATACATCCACTGAAAAGGATTTCCTAGCAGTAGTGTTTTCCTCACATAAATTGAGGCACTACATGTTGGGTAAGTGCACCAATCTGTGACACAATTTAGGTGCCAAATGGAAAAAACGTTAAAAAATACCCAAAATAATCTATTTGGTGCTCGCCAAATTTGGCATATGCCAAATGGCCCAATAGACATAAAAGCAAAAAATAGGGTTTCAAACCTTTATTTTATCTTCAACCCGTGGCTTGAGGAAGAGGATTTCAGATCTGCAACTCACGCTCGCCAAATATTTTCCATTGTGTGCATCCTTAGCTTGCCATTTTCCATGAGGATTCCACCAACACATCAGAGAGATCAAAGATTGCAGAGAGGTATGTATTTTTATTCTATTTATTTCAAATTTAATTTAGAATGAAAATTTAAATAGGTTTTTATAATAAAATTTTGTTTTAATTCTAAGGGAATGAATCTCCACCTCGAAACAATGAGAATTCATATTCACCCCTCACGAAGAGCCTCCTATACAAGAACAACCCAAAACCCCTCCATCAATTCATAGGCATCCTCAATGAACACAAAAAAATATTCAAAATCAAATTGAAAACAATAAAGGAGACATTCAACAATTAAATGGAAGATTAATGGAGCATGTTGAAACCCACCCTTATAGGAGACGGATTGCTGAATCATTGAAGTCAATTATAACTCATGTAGGAGAAATGAGCGAGCAAATGAATTTTTGGTCAAATAAGAGGTATGAGATGAAACTACTTTATGTTAGTGGTTTGTCATATGCAGATGTCAAAAAACTAAAAAATTAGCAAAGTTGACTTGTGTGCCCTATTTATAGACCCAAAAACCAATGAACCTTTGTCTCATGCATGCATGAGGTTCCCCATCCATTGGTGCCACCATGAGTTAATTAAAAAAAAAATTTGGGAGTGGTGGTGGATGGTATTTAACCAACCTCCATGCAATAACCATGAGGTGCTGCAATAATTTTTGAGGAAACTCTATTGCGAGTTTTTCATCAATAAAATGCCAAACTATTTTGACATCTTAGACTTTTAGGGTAGAGGTGGGGGCTCCACACATGATAGACTTGCCGCATGATGTAATCCATAGCTGGCATTGAGAGCCTTGGGCAGAACCATGGTGGAGCATGTCACTGTTCCTTCCATTGTTAAGGACAGTGTAGAGGTGGACACATTGAAGTCAATTGACTCACTCACCCAAACCATGTTACAGTGTATGAGTCCTCTAGTAGAGCCTAGTGTCGAGGAGACATGTAGGCCCTAAGATCTACCCCATCGTTGTGGTGCTTGTGGTGTTGTTTGCACCTATGATTATCAAAGTGCTCTTGATGCAGCTACATAGCCTACATCAGTTGCAGAGGTGATGGATTTCACAAATGATATTCTGAATGATACACTTGGAATTGACACTCAAGTAAAATTTAGCAAGTTATTTTAAATTTTATTAAATTATATTTTGAAATTTAAGAATAGCTAAATTAGTAGAATTTTGATATGATGAAATTTCACGGTTGCACTGTTCATGAGGCATGCTCTATTCCTACAGACCCTTATACATTCTCGATGATGAGTCCATAGGTATGCAATTAGTATTAAATATATTATTATTGCATTTGAACAGTTGAATGCTATATTTGAATGTTTGTCTCATAACATGCTTCAGATTTCAAACAGTTTCCTAGTGCACCTTCTTCCTCCACAACTCACGATTCATATCCTCAAACAACGTACACTTAGGTAGCCTTTATTCATTAATGGTGTTATAAATATATGTTAGCTAGTTTTCATAATTGTGCATATATATAAATCTAAAAAATTGATGAGAAACACAAACATTACATTCAAGTATTCCTTGATCATGTCACATTATGTTCTCCTAATTCACTTTCTGTTCTTTTATTCCTTCCTAATCCCTTGCCATTAACATTTAATAGTTCACCCTATTTTCCATTATCCCCTCCTAGCCCATCCCACTAATATCTTCTAGTCCATGCTATGTGTCATTATGTCCTTCTACTCCCATCTTATTGTACCCATTATTATTTCACCCTAGATGTTCCATGATCCCCTATGTTCCACCCTATGTTCCTTTATATCATCCTATGTTATACCATATTTCTACACATTTCATCCTAGATAACTCTTCTCTATTATTGCTACACACAGGTTAAGTTCACACTTTGTGTACTATAGTCAAACCCTAGACATCTCCTAATTCACCCTGTGTTGCATTATTCCCTAATAATTGCATCCCATCACCCTCTAATTGTCCATCCTATATTTTTTTATCCCATCCTAGCCCATCCCATCAATCTACACTAGTCCATCCTATGTTCCATTAATCCCTTTGGTGCAAGGGCACCGCTCTTTTCTATGTTTCTTCATTAAGTGTCTAATAGGAAAGGTTTGTTAGGATGTTTGAGTTGAGTCCTTGAGTCTTAATAAGGTCCAATGTAACCATTCTATTATAATTGATCAACTTTGAGGGGCTTTTGTATTCATCTTGTAAGGTTTGAAAATCATGTGGAAGGAATTGTCAAATTTGACAAGGGGTGTCAAGATAGATAGGATGATGTTTTCTTGAGTAATTAATTATTTCTTAGTTGAATAAGGTCACATTAGACTATTTTTAATAGTTTAGGTGTTTAAGAGGGTCTATGAAAATATAAAGAGTCAAAACTTGAAAGTGCCAAATTTGTGAGTTGCATAAATGCAACAAATTTGTAATGCAATGGCCATGAGAGGTTTAAAAAGTAGTTTTAAGGTAGTTGTGAATTTTTTTTATGAGTATAAGCCTTTAAAAAGGCATGAAAACTTGTTTTGTAATGTTGGCTTGAAGTTTGAAGCATTGGCAATAAGAATATCTATCTTTCATCAAATTTCTGAGTTTTCTTGTCATTTGTAGGCCTGTACGAGCCCGTATAGATTGATTGTGCCATTTAAATCACTTTAATTTGTGGTGGTAGGTGTTAAAAATATTTTGGAGCAAGTTTGAGGGATATCCATTGTGATTTGTGGTAAATATCCTTGTTTTCCTATGACAGGCCGAGGACACACTGTTTGAGGGTTTTGTAACCAAAATCATGATTTAAGGGCCCTTACACCGACTGTACCTATTGTAACTAGTGTAATGGTCCCTAGGGACTCTAAGTAAGTTCTAGGTTGCATGATTAGAGTTGTGGAGAAGGAACTAAGGAGATAAACATGCTATCTTGATGAGTTTTGTGAAGAAAAACACATGAAGATGGAGCCTTGGGTCTAGGGTTTATGGAAATCAATGAGAGTGTGGAATTTTTTCCAACTTTTGAGCATATTGGGGTCATAATATACATGCCTAAGTCAGTGGCATAGTATAGGAGGTTGTGCAAGTGGGATTTTGAATAAACCCTCTTAACTTGGCATGAAATTGAGGGTTTTGGAGTTTGCTATGTTAGAGGTGTCAACCCTGGGTGTTGATTGTTTTCTTAGAGGTTTGATGACATATTGAATGCTTCCCCAAGGTTTCAAGGGTATATGTTAAGTTTAAAGGTATGTTGCTTTGCAAATCTGGCCTAATTCAAGGCCTAGGATAGCCTTGAGGGTCTAATTTCAGGGGATTGGTCCAAAAGACTTATATCTAGTTAAGAGATATGTTGAATAACTCTAAAATGGGTATCTGAATCCAACTTCTAATTGTCAAGTGTTTTGAAAAGCATGGGAGTTAAAGGCCAAAAACTAAGTTTGCACTACTGCTAGGTTAAATGGGTGAAAGTGAGAAGTTAGACTCTCAAATGTTGTCAAGCTTTGAGGATTATTTTGATTACTCTAATAGGCCATTTTAATCTTGTTAGATGCCTCTTGAATGAAATTTGTCACTTTGAATGAGTTTGAGCCCCCTCTTTGCATTACCCTTCTATTCCCATCCCATAATCCCCTCTTGGTCTTTATATCAACATGATACTTGAGATATTGTTTCATTTGCAGTTGTTGAAAAGAGACAACCCTAGTGATGTTTGTGGCACGATGGACCATGGAGTTGCTGCAGCAATAGCTAGTTCTGATCCATTGAGAGAGGTATGGAATAGATTAGTTGATTTGACATTATATTTTCTCTTTTATGGTCTATTATAGAAATTTTTTGTCATACTTTTATGTAGTTTAATTTTTATCTTGATGGTTGCTACAGGTGGTTGTCACTCCAGGTCATGGATGTGGTGATGTTCTAAATGTGCATGATGACTATATGTATGCAATAATTGATTATATATTCTATTATATGCCATTCCATAATTCAATTTCTATGTTTTAACATCTTTAATTTTTATTGTATCAGTTGAAGGTATAGAGTGAAGAGAGGAGGACTAGCGAGCGTGTTCGAAAGACAAGAGAATCAACAATCACTCCATCAAGCTGAATTTTGAAGGCAACACGAGATCTATTTCCTTCTCCTAGAGGGAAATGACTATGTATTAGTGGTGTTTTTTGTATGCCTATGTGGCATTTTGGAACATATGTTTTGTACTATCAATATATACATGACATTTTATGTCCATATGGCTCCTTTTTACTAAGCTTGTATGGTTTTTTTGGATATATTGTATATACTTTTATCAATATATATCATTGTATAGCATTTTGGCTTTTTGACTAAAGAAAAAATATTTTGTTACTGCCATTCTTGAATGATTTTATCATGTCTATCATTTAAGTTGTATGCTTGAATGTTGTAGGCATGGATTTTGTTTACATATAATGCTTAATTAATTACTATGAAATGATCAATAAGCCCCATCTAAAGCATATTGTATAAATAAGCTCTGTTCGTGGTGGTTTGTATCCTTTGGAATGCTTCAATTACTTGTGCCTCACTTATTCACATGTATGCTTTACTTATTCACATGTATACTTCACCTATATGGTGTTTATTCATGTGTATGCTTCATGCTTCCAATGCATAGCAGAAAAAATATTTTGGGGAGAAAATTGACAAACCAAAAGTATAATAGTTTGTGAAAAAACTGGGAAAAATTGTAGAACAAGAGATAAAAACTTTTTAAAAAAATTTTGAAAGTTATTTCCATAGAATATAGAGATATAGAGAGAAAATAAAATAAATATTTTAACGAATGAATTATAAAAAATGAATTTTTGTAGTTTATATTCATATCGTTGATTACATTGCATTGCACATCTTTCAAAGTCAAAGCATTACTTCACTTTGCATAGCTAATAAGTAGATGCTGATAGATGACAAAATTTCAATTACAATATAGTTTGTACAAAGTCAACCTAAGAAGTTATGCAATTTCTTCACATTGCATAACTAATAACTAGGAGCAGCTGCCAATTTCATTTTCTTATCATGGCATGCTATGAGACCAAATTTCTTTGAGGTATTTTTTCAAATAGTTCCCTGTGTTTTCTATGTTACCACATTTTTCATACATGTCTACCAAAGCATCTTTTCAATTAGTTCACTACCTTGTTGCTATGGCTAAAAGTCGTAAAACAAGTGATTTTGAACAAGCTATGGATGCTTTGAAAAAATATATCAAAAGCATAATAGTAAGCAATAACATAGACAAGCCAGTGATTTGTTTGAAAAAATGCATCAAATAAATGTGGTGATGGAATGCCATGACAAGCCATAGACAAGGAAGTGAACTAGTTCTTGATGCAAAGGTGGTGGTAACCCAGGTTAAAAATTGACACTTCTCTCGAATATGCCCACTTTGACACCAATCCTCAAACACACAATAGGGCAACTCAACTACTCAACACAATCTGATCACACAAAAACCTATCTCAACATCATTTAGGCATCTACTCAAACCCAATACAATATTCCAATCAGATTCTTCAAGGTTCATTAGGCCAACACCTAGTTTCACTAGATTGCCCTGCTCAAAAGGCTACAAAACTAGCCCTCCTTTCCAAACAAAGTACCCTCAAATAATTTTTTTTTACAAAATATCTTTGGAGAGAGTTTTGTTATTATGAAAAACTACCAATTCACCCTTCAAAACTCAGAAAACTGACCTCTAGACTGTAAGTTCACCAAACCCTCCTTTTACATGTAAAAGCCTAGGGTTTTTAGCATTTCACCCTCACAAGGCCTTCCAAGCCCAACCAAAGCATCAAACTACTTGTTTAGGGTCTACACAAGAATTTCACACCATTTCCAAGTTGTTTCCATGAATGACTCACAAAAACCACCCCTGAACCCACCATTTTTCATATAAAATCATTGTTACCAGCCCTTAGAACACTACTCCATGTCAAAACCATGACTCCACAACCTGCCCAACCATTTGAACACACAAACAAACATTAAATATGTCATCCCACCAAAACACATAATTTTACATTAGGTGGGATGACTGATTTTTCATTTTCTTCCACCAAATAAAAAATGAGATTTATTTCCCAAAACTCGATGGAAAAAACTCAATTTTTTTCCAAATGAGAATTAACACATGATTCTATGAAAATACAATAATTCTAATTCATCACCTTGAGTGCATGGGCCGTACAAAAGAGAAGAAGTTTTGGAAATCAGGAAAAACTATGATGTAGCAGCAAAATGCACGTTATTTCTATTATGAAATCCTTCAAAAATCATTGAACAACCTTTTGTTCGAGCCTTTTATGGCTTTAAATACATTTTTGCATCAACATCCAACTGCCTAACTCCTTTTAAATGCATTTTAAAATCCTAACTCTTAATGACCCTAAAATTGTGTTTGACAACTTAATTGTGCACTTAATAACATTATTGTGCAACCATTGACATTTAGGCCTTTATGACTCCCAATCACCTTGAATTCAATCCCATGACACCAAAAATACCTCACTCTTGCCCACCTACCTACAAATTCAAATGTTTTTGCCTCCAAGGCTTACAAATTTTAAATTTGATACATGAGTGCACTTGTGCACATTTGACCATCAAAACACCAAAACCCCTAAATAGATGAAAGAGTGGTCTATTTAGACCTTATTTTAAATACCTACTAAGATAAAACACTTGAAACTTCAAGATTCACCTAAAGTCCCTTAGGACAAATTGCTACCAAAATGAACTTTGTAACATGGTTGTAGGTGCCCCTACACCAGTTCAAAAGGTGCCTCAAATAAATGTGGTCTCATGGTGATGGAATACCATGACAATAAAATTGCTTTTGATTGTCATGACATTCCATAACCATGAGACCTCATTTTTTTTTAGGCATTTTTTGAAATAGTTCACTTCCTTTTCTATGCTACCACATTTTTCATACATGTTTATCAAAGCATTATATCAAATAGTTAATTGCCTTGCGGCTATGGATAAAACCCTAAAACATTGATGTAATAGGGGAGGTCTTGCAATCTCACTAAACATAATTCCAATCATTAATCAAAATACTCAAGTCATAAATCCTCACAACTATGGATTTTCATGACATTCTATCACCATGACACCATGTTTCTTTGAGGCATTTTTTCAAACAATTCACTGCCTTGTCTATGCTACCACATTTTTTGTACATGTTTACCAAAGCATTTTATCAAATAGTTCACTACCTTGTTGATATGGCTAAAAGCCTAAAATGGGTGGGTTTATAGAAAATCCTATTCCCACAACTCATAACACCTTTCCAATGCATCTAACATGTTTAAAAGAACCTACACATGTTTAAAATTCCCTGACAAACTGCTTCCCCAAAGGATTTCAACCATTTCCACTCTTAAACCACTAAATTTCATCAAAACTCATCAAATTGCCAACTAGGGCATCACACCAAACCACTCAACTCGCCTTCCCTACTCTAGAAACCATGCACATATGTTCCATACCCCTAATTATTCCATTCCATTGAGTTATAGTATGATACAATGGGTGGAATGGCTATAAAGTCATTTTTACACAGTCAACTACTTGCATTTGACAATTTTTTCCCCAAGCGAGAGATTTCCACCATGGGAAAAGGCTTCTGAGATAGCAAAAACCGAGAAAGGTTATTGTAGAGGGTCCCAACATTATTCCATAAGATTAGATGAGAAGTTTCTAAGCATCACAGTGTCCAAATATGAGCATGTTGAAGTTCACAACCATTTTGCACTTTAGACCCTTAAGGGATCGATCCAGTTGAACATAGCTCAAAGCGATTTCATGGGTTTGGGTGCAAAAGAGGACCATTCCTAGCATAAAAAAACCCAACCATATGTGTTGGAACAATCCATTTGGTCACATGAGCTGCAGAACGAAAGTTGTATCACTTTGCAACTTTAAACTATTTGCATTTGAACAACTTTTTCCCCAAGTGAAAATTTTCCACCACAAGAAAATGCCTCTAAGATAGAAAAAAATGAGAGAGGTTATTGTAGAGGGGCCCAATAAAATCTTGTAGTACTATATGAGAAGTTTCTAAGAGTCATGGTATTCAAGTAATAGCATGTTCAAGTTTGTAGCCATTTTACACTTTGGACCATTAAGGGATCGATCCGGTTGAACGTAGCTCAGAGCGATTTCATGTATTTGGGTGCAAAAGAGGACCATGCATAGCATAAAAATACCTATTTAGATGCGTTGGAATAGTTTGTTTGGTCACATGAGTTGCATAACAAAATTTGCACCACTTTGCAACTTTCAACTACTTGCATTTGACAACTTTTTCCCCAACTGAAAATTCGCCACCATAGGAAAATGCCTCCTAGATAGAAAAAACTGAGAGAGGTTATTGTAGAGGTGCCCAACTTGATGTCATATAATTAGATAAGAAGTTTTTAGGTGTCATGGTATCTAAGTAATATCATGTTGAATTTTGCAGCCATTTTTCACTTTGGACCTTTAAGGGATCGATCTGGTTGAACTTAGCTCAGAGTGATTCTATGTGTTTGGGTGCAAAAGAGAATAATAACTAGCATAAAAATACCTATTCAGATGCATTGGAATAGTTCATTTGGTCACATGAGATGTAGAACGAAAGTTGCACCACTTTGCAACTTTTAACTACTTGCATTTGACAACTTTTTCCCCAAGTGAAAATTTGCCACCACAAAAAGATTCCTTCGAGATAGAAAAAACTAAGAGAGGTTATTGTAGAGGAGCCCAACATGATTGCGTAAGATTAGATGATAAGTTGCTAAGCATCACGATATCTAAGTAATAACATGTTGAAGTTTGCAGATATTTTGCACTTTGGACCTTAAGGAATCAATCTGGTTGAGCATAGCTCAGAGCTAATCCGCGTGTTTGGGTGTGAAAGAGGACCATGCCTAGCATAAAAATACCTATTCGGACATGTTGGAATAGTCCATTTGGTCACATGAGCTGCACAATGAAATTTGCACCACTTTGCAACTTTTAACTACTTGCATTTGAAACTTTTTCCATCAAGTGAAAACTCAACACAATAGGAAAATGCCTCGAAGATAGGAAAAACCAAGAGAGGTTATTGTAGAGGGGCCCAACATGATCCCATAGGGTCAAATGAGAATTTTCTAAGCATCACAGTCATTTTTCACTTCGGACCCTTAAGGGATTGATTCGGTTGAACATAGCTTAGAGAAATTTCATCTGTTTGGGTGTGAAAGAGGACCATCCCTAGCATAAACGTACCCAGATCTAAGAGGGAGAGGGGGTAGGAGGGGGAGACTTGACAAAGAGAGAGAGGGAGATGGGGTAGGATGAAGATACTTGAGAGAGAGAATGAGGGAGAGGGGTTGGGAGAGAGACAAAGTGGGAGAGAGTTGGAGAGAGATAGGAGTGAGAGAGAGGGAGTGTGTGTGTGAGAGAGAGAGGGGGTGGAGATACTTGAGAGAGAGTGAGAGGGAGAGGGAGAGAGATAGAGTGAGTGAGAGAGGGAATGGGAGAGAGATAGAGGGAGTGATTGATAGACCTAAGAGAGGGAGAGGGGGTAGGAGGGAGAGTCTTGAGAGAGAGAGACAAAGAGAGAAAGATAATGACCCTAGAGAGGGAGATGGAGTGAGAGAGACACAAACAGAAAAGAGGGAGAAAGAGAGGGAGAGTGAGAAAGGGGGTTGGAGTGAGATAGATTTATTTAGGTACCTATGTGGGAGGGAAATAGACCTGAGGGAGGGGATTGGACTGAGAGAGTAGTCTAGGTCGCATGGGAGGGAGTGAGACCTGAGAGAGAGAGAGAGAATTCACAGGGATAAAGAGTTATCCAATTAGGATAACGAGTTAGAGAGTGTATGAAAGGTAAAACCTCATCTATCCATCTATGATCATAAACTATGCACTCTAAGCATTATAAAAGTTGTTGACCAAAGAGATGGGAAATTCAAGTTTTGTGCAAAGTAGGTAATTTGGCGAGTGCCAAATGACACATCACATTTGGTGAGCGCCAAATTTGGTGCTCGCCAAATGACCTTCTTTGGATGTGTTAATTGATAGGATTTGCCAAATTTTTTGATTTTTTTGTTCATGCGCTTTGTCTCATTTGCATTTCTTTCAACGTAACTATATAAATAAAAGCATGATAGTGTTAACCTCTCTCCTATCTATCTAAATATATAATTATTTTTTCATTTTGATTTAGTTAAGGTTTTGATCAATGATTCTTTTTGTAAATCCCTCTATTTTTTGTCAAAAACCAACATGTGCTAGTTTTAAGATAGATTTTTGCTCGTTCATCAAAACGTGAAACAAATTACTTTTTTTGAAACTAGACTACATTTTACACATGATGAAAACAAAAAATCATTTTTCGATTAGTTTTCAAAAAAATTAGGGGGGGGGGCGCATGCTCAAATTTCAGCTTTTTAGGATGTGTGTAGTTTGAAAATTCATAAAATATTATATATTAATTAAAAAAATTATCCGAAAGAACGAGGATAAACTACATGGTGTTAGATAATTTCTCACCATTGGGAATTTTTAAATTCTAAAAAAGAGTTAATCAAAAAGGGGGGAGCCCTTAGGTGCTATGCTACTATTTTTTATAAAAATAGGACTTGTTTCCCCCCCCCCACTTTTTGAGACCCTTAATCTTCATTGATTTCAAAACAAATAGTAGCTTAGAACCTAGACTCAGAGCACTTCAACTTTTGTTCTTGTTGCATCTTGAAATTTTGAGTGTAACTATCTTCATAAGTAGAGGTGAGATAGAGAGAAATAAAGAGTGGTGGAAGGAGAGGTAGGCAAAGAGAGGGAGAGAGGAGACAAGATAAGTAGAGATGGAAGGAGAGGTATAGAGAGAGGAGAGATAGAGAGAAGTAGAGAGGGAATGAGGGAGGAGGGAGAGGTAGGGAGGGAGAGAAAGGTGAGATAGAGAGGTGTAGAAAGAGAGTGGTAAGATTTAATGGATATAGAGGTAGGTAGAGAGATGGATTGAGAGATAGAGAGTAGATAGTGAAGAAGAGAGGGATAGAGAAGTATGGAGGGAGAGAGAGAGATAGGTGAGAGAAAGGTGAGGTAGAGAGAAATAGAGAGAGTGGTAGGGAGTGATGGAGGGAGAGGTAGGTAGAGAGAGAGAGAGAGAGATAGAGATAGAGAAGTGAGGTAGAGAGAATTAGAGGGAAAAGGAGAGAGAGAGATAGAGAGAGAGAATTCTTGAGATCAAGAGAGAGAGAGTTAGATAAAGGGATGGAGATAGTGAGAGAGAGGTCTAGAGTGTAAGGGATAAAAATGAGTGAGATAGAGAGAGAAATAATACAACTTGTTGATTACTGAAATTTGACCTCCTGATTACTAAAATTTGACTAAGTCTAAAATTTGTGAGATCTTCCAAAAACTAGAATTTGCATTATAACTCCTAGAGATTTGAAATCACTCTCAAACATCCTGCCTATATACATGAAATATAACTTAAAGTATAAGAAAGTAAACGTCCATATGTGAATGTCAACTTATACTTATTTCATATATATAGTTTCCCTAAAAGACAATGAGAAGAAAGAAAAAAAAAAGAGAAGAAAAATAAATTTGATGTAGATCAAAACACAAGTGCATTATAAAACAAACGTGTTTTGTAAATGTATTCAAAAATGCAAAATCCATGTCAAAACTAAGATATAATGTGAGGACGTTATAACATGAGCGTGTTATAATGAATGCACATTATATCTTGATTTGGGAATCCCCAAGCCTTGGGCTTGGTATTTTCCTTGGAATACCAACCCAAAGGCTTGGAGGGCATTACCAATGACCAAAGACGTGTTATTGCAAATTCTACAAAATTTCACATAATGGGTTCATGCTCACCATCAGGATTGTACGTGGTTCAATATCAAACAAATGGAACATCTAGGTAATGTTAGGTTCTCTCTTAGGTATCCAACGATGTAATTGTTTTCAGTTTCTGACAATGTTAAGCCTTTCATCCATAATTTATTTTGTTTGTATGTCTCTTTTTTGGAAAAAAAAAATGTTTGGTGTTTTTTTCATTATATATTAACCGTTCATCAAAATTTCAAATACATTAAATTTTTAGAAACTAGAATCCATTCTACAAATTAAAAAAAAATCAATTAGTTTCCAAAATTTGTAGGGGTAACATGGCCAATTTTCTTTTTTAGGAAGTGTCTACTTCGAAAATTAGTAAAAAATCAAATATTCATTAAAAAATTATTAGAAAAACCATGCATCAACTACATACTATTAGCTAACTTCTAATCGTTGTGATTTTAAAAATACTAAAAAAAAATTCACCATATGAGGGTTGTACAAGAGTTGCTATGTGGTGTTTTTCTGAGAAAAACAACACCAATTTGTGTACGTCCCTCTTTCTAAATTTGTAGTTTAGAAAGTAGAATTAGAGCACTTTGATCCTTGTTTGTGTTCCATCTCAAAATTTTGAGTGTAACTATCCTTAATTTCACTTCCAAGGTCAGTATTTCCTAATTTTAGAAAAAAAGTTGCCACTTAAGCCCCCTTTTTGGGACCCATCATTCTGCACTTACCCATCTATGGATGAATCCTTCTTCATACACTTAGTTAAGTTATCACCTTGTGGACAAATTCTATTCCAAGATAACATCCAACATCTTGGGTTTTATGAGTTCATTATCCAAAATCCAAAAGTCTAAAAGTCTAGTATCCTTCCAAGGTTCTTAAGAGTCCAACCTTCACACCATCCATCTTTCATTTATCCCATCATCATTTGATCCTTAAAAAAAATTATATTTTCTTCTTTGTACCTAAATTTTAGACCAACCTAAGAAATTAGAGGTTCACCTCATATTCCTAAAATTTGATCCTTATTTTATGGTCCAAACTAGATCTCAACACAATAGAAAAATGGAGCAAAACAAAGAGACATCCACTTCAAGTGACTTGAGTTAAACCACACCTGAATTTAACCCCATCAAATCTAACAATCCCCATCTCAATCTTCCTCAATAACCATAAGATCCTCAAGAGGAAGGTTGCCAAGTGGAGGACATCACCAACAACCCCCTAGGAATGACTCAAGACAAAATCATGGTGATGGTCCAGATTATTGAAACCTACAAGATTTTGAATACAATGATGAAACTCAATCCATCACAATACATGCTAGCATTAGCAAAGGAAGGTGCTAAACTCCCTTCTGATTATGATGTAATTACTATTGTGGAACCACCTCTTGGAACTATGCCACCGGTATCATTTACATCATCATTCATAAACACCATTCAACCCATCCCACAACCAATATCATCTCATGCTCTAGGCCAATCCATAACTACCAAGGGGAGTTCATTGCTTCATGCTCTTGAAACACACCCCTTTGTAAGTAATCAAAACTTGGACACAAAAACCATCCTGCAACATGCAAAGCATCTGTATGTTCCACTCGCTTTCCATGATACCAACAATGCATCCACCTTCTACGCAACACCGACATACTCTCTTGAGACACAAGTCTCTTTCCCCATGGTATCAGAAGGACAAGGGGGAAAATTTGGTACTTCATCATCACTTTCTGAAGGATATGTACCACCACTTCACCCACTAACATCGACATCCACATTAATCCAAGGTTTTAGGGCAACCCCCTTTACCCAACATACCATTCCAAAATCAATCAAATAAGAACAATCCTCCAATCACAAATCAAATGAATGTACGAAATCCTCTAAACATGCTACCGACATTGCAACACTAGGTGGCACCTATTGGATCTTCTAAATTCCAGCCAGATCTTCAAGGAAGCCTATGGATTTCTAGTTACAATAATCACCAACCTAAAAGGGGTTGGCCAATGAACAAGAGAAAAAAATTTAGCTTTCCTCCTGCACTTCGGGCTCTAAAAAACCCAAGAGGGTAATCCCACAATGCACTTATAACATTCCTTCACAAGATTTCCATGTACATTGCATACTAAGCAGAAATATTCTCATCTTATGTTGAATAGATGAAATCTTTTCAGAAATTGGCAATTCCTTTAAAGATTAAACAACTAAAAGATGAGAAGTCACATACAAAAAAAGTAGGTTGATTGAAAGTGTATTTATGAAAGATTATTCTCAAATCAAATACCAAAAGCATAGGAAATGCATTCAACATTTTAAGATCAATGTTATATCAAGGGCATGGAGTCAAAACAATTCAAACTGAACTACAAGGCAATTTTAATTCCAAGCAGCCATGATCTTTGTGAATTGCATTACAATTCACACATCAATACCCAAATTCTATTACTACTTATAGATCCACTTAACACCTACATAAATTCACACTTAATCAAAGCATTTAACTGATTCCTTGAACTAGGGCCAAAACTAAAGAATATTTCACTGTAAACAACAATGTAAAACAATGAAAATGACCCTTGATTGGATTCTCATTAATCATTTATATGAGGATATTATAGCTGGAGAGAAAACAGACTCAGAAGATATGCACATTTGATTCAGACATGCCTAAAAGCCACATAATTGACAAAATTTACTCATTTGACTCCAAGTCTAAGCTACAGACTTAGAATACATACTCTTTGTGTTTTTACCCTACATTTCTAGATCCAGAATTAAAAAATAGACCCCTACCAAATATCCTTAAATTCTCTTTTATATGATTAAGGGAGAAAAGTAAGCACCGAGCTATTGGCTCATTACATTACATTTGCCCTAAATTTCAGTTTCATTTTCCCTCATTTGCACCAGACATTTGCCAGAAAATTGTTTTGGCTCTTCCTAGGAAAACAAAACTCCATCTGTAAAATTAGTTACCTTCCTGCACACTTCACCTATAAATTTTTTTACTCTTCAACTCTCCACTTTACCCATTTTACCTTGCAATGTGAAAATAGATCCTCCCATGAAAACTTCATTCTGCCCTTTTCCTTGTTGTATAAAGAGATTTTATTTTTACCCATGTCTCTTTATTTTCATTTTGTATCTTAAATTTTAATCCCTTACTTCTCTAGCCATGAAGACATTCAAATTTTATTTGGGTAAATATTTTACCCTTACCTTTATATTCTCCATTTATATTTTATCCCGTTGTTTTCTAAAAACCTTTCGTCTCTAAAAAAAAACCATCGGACCTTCACTTTTTATATTTAAAAAAAAAACTTGTTTTTTAAATAATAAAACCTCCACCTCCTCTTATCGGTCATGTATTGCCTTCAACATGTTTTGTTGGGCCCACCTTTTATTCACTCAAACCATCAGGCATCGCCAGTTACATTGGAAAATAAAAAACCCAACCAATGACAGTGGGAAGGCCAACGATAAGGAGCATGCAACCAAAGTTTGTATATTTTATTTAAAATATTTCTCCTCGGGTAAATCATTTCTCTAGTCTTTTACTTTGCAGAAATTTCAAAAAATTCATTTGGCACCATTACCCATGTATTCAACTCCTTGCTAGGACCCACCAAATGCCTTCCCTACAAGCTTTCACCCAGCATCGCCCATCGCTCATTCTCAAAGAAAATGGAGAAAAGAATAGGTGATAGTAACACCACCGCCGATCACACGTTGGTGAGGCAAACGAAAGAAGAAACCTGTGATGGTTAAAGGGGAAATGATGGAAATGAAAAGCCATTGCTCATCATCGATTCACTCAGGAAATGGAGAATCCTTCCCACAATAGGCAATGAGAGTCTGAGAGCTTTGTCATGCAGCCGAAAAAGTTTTCCAAAACCAGAGAAAACATTAAATAAAGCTGTCATATATAGGCATCATCACTAGAAACATTGCATTGCTGAAAAAAAATGGGAAAGACATAGATTTTCGACCACTGAATTTTTCTCTGCAACCATGAAAGCCGTGAAAGCTGCCTCTAGACCAATCAGAGCTATGAACTAAACTTGCTTGTCCTAAATACATTTGAAATATATTTTATATTTGCCTCTTTTCATTTGCAAAATATTTAAAATATTCAAAATATTTTAAATATTAACATTTGAACTTTAGAAAAAATTGTCACTTCTAATTATCCCTACAGGCCATTTGAAGAAATTTATTGCTGGAAAATCGAGACACCTAGAGACAAAAAATTTTGTGTGCAGCCATAATCAATTATTTAGAGAAAACCCATTTCCTCAAATTTTGTCCAGCCCTTAAAATTCAGGTACCTCCTTTGTAAACTGGCCCTAGGGACGTGTTCATCGCAACCGAAATACATTAAAATAATGCATCAAATGACATTCGTTTATGATGAAAATGGATCTATATAGGTTTTAGACCAGAAAAAGAAATGGGTTGTCATTAGAATTATAAACTTTGAAACTTTTTAGAATACCATTTTTGGCCTTGTCGCGATCAGAAAGCAATTAAATAACCCATCAAAACTTATCCTGAGACACTGAAACTTAGCAGGTATGCACACATTTGAATATGGGGAGAATGGATATTAACAACCCTTTCATCAAGATATTCTTTCAGTTGTGAAATATCAGCTCAAATAGAAGGCCACTTCATATAATTGAAAGTTCACAAACAACAAAATAGTGTGATAACCCTTCAAATTTCTCTTCAAGACACTATGAAAACTCATCATGGGAAGCTAAAAAATGACATACATGTTGACATATGTCACATGAGTGGGTCCACCAAGGGATTTTGCAAGAAAAATCAACAGGATCCAAATTATGACCTTCTAAAGAAGGTCACTTGGGCCGATTTCTCAGGTACACTTTTGAGAGTGTGGAGGCAAAAAATTCAATATGGGCACTTCAAATTCAAAAAAATTGAGAGTGCCAACAACACTAATCCAAACATCCCAAGTAATAATCACACCATCTACAACACCCCAAATTCTCCAAAACATGGTCTCTCAAGGACCCAACATGTCAACCATACCCTCCACCACACAACCTATGGTCATCACTAAAACACCTCAACAACCTCCTCAACAAAACCCATCTCACACCATTCCAAATCCTGAACCTCCTCCACCAAATCTAAACATGAAAAACTAATACAACATTACATTGCACACGGCCTAGAAACCCTATCAAGAGGCACTCCAACAATTCCAAGCCCAACAACCCGCAAAAGCTGCATAGTGAGCTACACAACAAGCATAGACACAACAAGCCACACAAAAAGCTCTATAGGCTTCCTAAGCCCAAGCACAAGCATTATTACTACAGCAACAAGCTAAACAAGCCAAGCAAGCTACACAAGTTCAACAAGCCACACAAGTTGTGCAAGCCATAAAAGTTGCTCAAGCTGCACAAGCACAAGCACAAGCACAAGCGTAGGCCAAAACTTAATACTAAGCACAAAAAACTCATGCACAAGCTCTGTTATAGCAACAGGCTTACCAACAAGCTTTACATCAATACCAAGCCCAACAACAAGCCCAACAAAAAGCATATCAACAAGCATTACTTGCACAACAAAGCTTATAGAAAACCCCCACGAATGTACCACCAAATTCACAAGTCACCCCACCCATCATTCAAGCCACAACATCCACTCAAAACATGTTCATTCCACCACGTGATCCACAAAATGAATTGTCCACTCAAATCAAAAATCTCTCACAATAAGTGTTGGACATCCAAATTGAGGAAAACCACTAAACCCCAAAGTAATTTATGCCCTTATCCATTTGACATAAGCATTGTGACGAAGGCTTTCCTACTAGGCTTTGAGATACCAAAATTTGACAATTATCGTGAAACCAAAAATCCTGAAGATCACATCAAAGAATTCCATGTACACTACATGAAAGTTTCCTACAACAAATCTTATCTAATAAGGCTCTTCCCCAGAAGTCTGGCTAGCCTGACCATGGAGTGGTTTTCTCGTCTTCCTCCCAAAAAAAAAAGTTCCAGGAAATTGTGGACATATTCATACAAAATTATTCATTTAACATGGGCATGGATGTAAGCTTGGAAGAATTTTCCATCTTTAATGAAATAAAGGGAGAGTCATTTGTATCCTTCTTGCAATGATGGCTATCCAAGGCCAATAGGAGCAACTGGGCTATGCCAAAAGAACAAGTCAGAACCATCATCTCAAATCTGGAAGGAATCTTAGCCTTCCATCTCAAAATGTAGTGCATCACCACCTATGATCAACTCATCCCCAAGGCTCTTAATTTTGAAAGAGCCCTCATTTCCCAAGGGGGTACACCCACTTATCAAGATAATCATCCATCAATAAGATACAATGAAAAACCTCGAACATGGTTGAAAAACAAAAATGTTACCAATGATGGTGTCATTGACGCAAAGGTTGTAATTGGTGCTCCAAGGCCAAACACACAACAACAAACATACCAACAACCTTAAAACAACAACCAAAACACTCTATGACCTAACACATATCAACAAAAAAACCACATACAAACATTCAACAACATCAATGATCAAGGTGGATCATCCACAAGAAACACATATCCTTCAAAGTGAAAGTACAAAATGCTTGGGGAACTGATCGAATCTATCATGGAAGAACTCATTGAAGCCAACATCATCAAACTCCTAGTCAGTGAAAATTACCAAGAGCCTCAGGTTAAACCACCATGGTATAACGAGAAGCACCTTTGTGATTTTCATAAGATAAAGGGGCACATGACAACTGGTTGCATGAGGCACAAGAACTTGATGCAAGATCTTATTGATGACAAGACTATCACCATTGAGCAACTAGATGGAAATTAGGACCTCAAATATACACAAATCTGATGTTGGGTCATAATAAAACAAACAAAAATGGAAAAGGAAATAAGTAGGGCAGTATGAACCATGTTTATGACCATGTCGCCGCATCTTTAGATGAGTGGGTAGGTGTCATCCATATCACAGGGTCCAAAGATGAGTGTCGAGTCACCACACGATGTGGAAATATCACTATCCCTAGACAATCCACACAAGCTAAAGCACCCCATGCAAGCTCAAAGTCAGTTGCCAATGGTTACAATGTCTTAGAATAGCTAAAGAAGACCTCCACCCAGATCTCCATCATGGAGTTACTGAAAATCTTGCCTGCCCATAGGGAAATCCTATAAAATGCACTAGTTGCATCTTCCATACCCACATATCTTGATGTAGACCAACTCCAAGCTATGATCAGACACATCACCATCCTATATCTTCTCACCTTATCTGAACATGATCTCCCAACACAACCATCTCACAACCATGTGCTTCATATCGAATTCTTCATCCATAAAAATAAAGTCAAAAGGGTCTTGGTGGATGGAGGTGCAGGTTTGAACATTTGCTCTCTCAAGCTAATAAAGAATCTGGGATTTTTGAAAGATATGATTGAAAAGGGAAAAGGCATCACAATCTGAGTTTATGGTGATCAAGAAAGAGTGTCTCAAGGAACCATTCAACTTCCTATCCAAGTAGGACCAACCATCATGGAGACTACTTGCCAAGTCCTTGATCTTGACCTCCCTTATAACATTCTTCCAGGGTGCCCATGGATCCATGGGATGAAAGTTGTAGTATCCAAATTTCACCAATGTGTTAAACTACCCTATGAAAACCAAGAGGTCATAGTTCATGGTGACCCACAAACCTTTGCTTACTATAGGAACTTGGAAGCCAAATATTATAAAATACAACAAGTTCCCAAGAATGATGAAACCCCTATGACTCCATATGTAGATCCGTCCACCCTAGTCTCCACTTTTGGGACAAAGACACCCCCCATTCCTAAAATTTTGGATATCGAAGCCATTATCCAAGATAATGGATGTGGAAACTACAAGATGAAGAAATGTGCCTTTGTAATAGGAGAGTTACCTCAATCTCTTAGGTCCCATGGACAACCTCAACCAAGTAACACACCATCTCAGACACTCAGAGTAGACCCCTCTAGATTCAAAAGTTGGGGAAACCTAGGTGGAGAATGGGTAGAAAAAAAGGATATATCAAGTCTCCTATACCAAGATGAAAGACCTGTACTGGCTCTTCCAATGGACAATGATAACAAAGGGCTACAGTTAATGCTTGGCATGAGTTACAATAAGAATGAAAGTCTTGGGAAGAATAGCAATGACCAATTAGAACCCATTGTTGTTGAGAAGCACATAAAGAATCTTGTCCTTAGATGTAGCCCTACGAAGATAACCATATGTGGCAGAGGTACCCCTATTAAAATAGTCAAAGCTCCTCCTGAGTTATCAGTATCCATAGGTCTAGCCTTAGACAACTATACCTCTAATATAACTAATGTATGTATTAGTGATGAGGATTCCCTCACTGACCTACCCATGTTATTTGAGGACTCTTCCCTATTCATGATATCCATTGTGTCATTTGAGTCCAACAACCAAATCCATGAAATAAAGCTAGTCTATCCCCAACTAATAGACTATAACCAACGAGGACCCCCAGTTCTGGACACATTCAAAAATAACAAAGCTCTCCTAGAATTCATGGGACTCAGGGTTAACATACCATGTGGAGACCACAAGGAAGTATTTGACATCGAGCTAGATACCCATTCATAGTATGGGGAAATGATTGAATCCCTGAGTCATAAAAGTTAAAATTTAATAATAATCTCTAGGTCTTTAAGTGAAAACCACATTGTGGAACTTTCTAACTTGAAAATAGTAAAAACAAAGGACACATCCGATGGTGAAAACCTCTCTAAGGAATCAAAGTATGAGGGATTCAATCTTCCTCCTAGTTCTATTCATCAAGAAAAGTCAATAGTGTAGGGAGAGAAGTGTAACTCCGTCAACCTAAGGACTAAGGAGACACCGCACATAACCTTCTATGAAAAATCTCTTTTGACTAAAGAACATGAACTCCTAGCTACATTTCTAAGAGAAAGAAAGGTAAAATTTGCATGGACCTACACCGACATGCCAGGACTCAATCTAGAGGTTATGGTTCATCATCTTATATTATATCTAGAGGCGAAGATAGTAAAGTAGAAACTAAGGAAGATGCATCCATAGATCGCACTATTAGTAAAACTTGACTTGCAAAAACTCTTGGATGTTGGCTTCACAAGACCCATTGATTATCTAGAATGGGTTTCAAACTTGGTAGCAGTCAAAAAACCCACTGGGGGCATATGGATCTGCACTGACTTCTGGGACCTAAACAAAGTATCCCCCAAAGATTATTTTCCCCTTCCAAACATTGGCATGATTGTAGATCAAACAATAGGGAATGAAATGTTGTTTCTTATGGATAGGTTCTCAAGTTATAATTAGATAATGATAGTGAAAGATGATCAACATAAGATAAAATTTACCTAACCATGGGGTACATACTGCTAGAACATGATGCCATTTGTGTTGAAGAATGCTTGAGACACTTATCAAAGGGCCATGGAACTTATTTTTCATGATATGATTCACAAGTCCGTAGAAGACTATGTGGATGACATACTGGCCAAGTCAAGAAAGTGATGAGATCACATAGTAGAAGTAAGCTCCATCTTTGATAGATTGGAGGAATACAAGGTAAGGTTGAGCCCTAAGAAATGAGTCTTTAGTGTACAACTAGGAAAGATTCTGGGATATATAGTGTTAATGAGAGGAATTGAGATAGACCTAGCTAAAGTCAAAGTAATTCTCAAAATGGATGTTCCAAAGATATTGAAACAGTTAAAGGGTTTACAAGGAAGACTCCAATCCATCTGTAGGTTCATCGCATAGTTGGAAGAGAAGGCTATCCCATAATCTCATCTACTCCACAAGGGGGTAGCATACAAATGGGATGAGAAATACGATCAAGCATTCAACAAAATCAAAGAATACCTATTGATGCCATCAATACTCATGCCACCAATTTAGAATAAGCCACTAATCATGTACATATCAGCAACAACAACAACACTTAGAGATCTATTAGCATTACATGATGAGATAGGGAAGGAGAGATCCATATACTCTATTAGTTGAACCATGGTAGGGCATGAGTTAAATTACATAGCCATTGAAAATGATTTCCTAGCAGTAGTGTTTGCCTCACATAAATTTAGGTAGTACATGTTATCACATAAAATAAAACTAATTGCCAAAATAGACCCCCTCAAGTATTTACTTTCCAAGGTGAAACTTACAGGGCAGATGGCTAAGTGGGTCATGATCCTCTCAAAATACAAAATTGAATATGTGGAAAGAAAATATATCAAGGGGAAAGTGATTGTTGATCAATTAATAGAAGCACCCATGTATTTAGAAAATCCACTTATATCAGAATTCCTAGATGAATCGGTGTTCAACCTTAGTGTTGTAGATCATTAGAAATTTTATTTTGATGGGTCATATAGATAATATGGATCAGGAGAGAGAGTTTTCTTCATCACATCACAAGGGGAATGAATTCGTAAATCATATAGGCTATCTTTCCCTTGCACTAACAACATTGTCGAATATGAAGCCCTTGTGATTATACTTAGAATAGTAGTATAGTGGAAAATCATGGTTCTTAAAGTTTATGGAGACTCTTAGCTAGTCATCAACCAAGTCAACAACGAGTACCACACAAAGGATGAAAAATTGACCCCATATAGGAAACTAGTGGAATCCCTCAAAGATTTCTTCATTGACATCACATTTGAGCAAATACCAAGTGCAAAAAATAGAGCAAAAAACTCCATGGCAACGATCGGATTACTACTAGACATCCCACACAATGTCCTTAAACATGAATTTCTGGTAGAGAAGCTTCTCTTACTAGCGTTTAAGGTACCAGAGTTTGAATTTGTGTGTGAAATCATTGGTCTTGGTAACCTGTGGTATCATGACATATACACCTATTGAAAGATAGGATTCCTCCCAACCGATATCACTCTAAACCTTAAAAGATCCTTTGTCAAGAAGTCATCCCACTTTGTTATCTTAGGTGACACCCTGTATCGTAGGAGTATTGAGGGAACCCTTTTATAATGCTCAAATGTTGAGGAAGCTTTGAATTATTTAACTAAGGTACATGATGACATCTATGGTTCACATTCGAGTGGTATGACCTTGGCCAAGAAGCTACTGAGAACAAGGTACTATTGGTCGACAATGGAAAGGGAAGTTCATGAATATTTCAAGAAGCACTTGCAATGTCAATAGAATGGAGACATCATCCATCCACCATTTTAGGAGCTCCATGCGATTGGAACACCTTGGCCCTTCTTGCAGTGGGGGCTCAATCTCATTGGAAAAATCACCCACGCCTCATCTAATGGACATAAGCTCATTATCACTACTACAGAGTATCTCACAAAGTGGGTAGATTCCATTCCTATGACCTATATCACTGCAAAGAAGATTGCTAAGTTCATCCTAAATTACCTCATATGCTGCTACGGTGTCCCATAGGCCATTATCTCAGATAACAAGAAACCTTTCAAAAAATAGGATGTTCGTGACCTATGCAAAAAATTCAATATCCAACATCTCTTTTCTACTCCATACTACCCCGAGGTAATGGCCAAGCTAAGGATACAAATAAAACCATCCTAAGAATCCTCAAAAAGATAGTCAATGAAGCTAGTTGTGATTGGCACTTGCAATTAAACCCCACATTATGGGCTTACTAAACAAGTATCAACACACCAACGGGTGCAACCCCATTCTCCTTATTGAGATCGAGCTCCCATCCTTGAGGATATCATTAAAAAACCTTATAAGAGATGAAGAATATTAGTATCTTTGTTGAATAAACTAGAACTATTGGATGAGCGATGCATGGATGCTCTAAACCACCTACAAGTCTACCAAAACCATCTGAAGAGGAGCTAATACAAGAAGATCTGAAACTGGTCATTTCAAGTCGGCAAGCTTGTGATGAAAGAAAATCCGAAAAATGTGTTGAATCAAGATAGCAAGGGGAAGTTTGAACCCAACTAATTGGGACCTTTCATTGTCACCACAAGCTATAAATCTGGGGCATATCAACTATCCACACATGAAGGGGAACCTCTGTAGGAGCCTATCAATAGCTCCCATCTTAAAAAGTCTTATGCCTAAGTTTAAAATTTATAAAACCAAAAAAAGAATACAAAAATAAATAAAAAATCAAAAAAGGGAATGCAAACAGTAAAGATAAAAATCATCCTCTAGTGAAAACCACTTCGGTGGCGCTTTGTTCAAGTACCTTTGTGAAAACCTAGCAAACAATTGCCTTTTGTAAATAACCACTTTCCATCCACCATGGACTCCTTGACTAGTTTTACATCACCCACCGTGTTCCATCACATCGTTCCATCACTCGTCCACATCTGCATCATAGCTTGATCCTGTGCTTGTATCACGTTCCACCCTAGTACTACTTGGCACATTCCTAAGGTTAGTTTGTCCCGCCTATAACGAGGTAGTTTACCGCATTATGATAGATGCATGTTATTATATGTTCATTGGATTGAATTTGTGTATATTTTTGAGACCTTCCTAAAATTGGAAAATCCAAAAACATTCATAAAATTCTTCAAAAACTCCAAAAAACATCCAAAACATGTCAAAATCTAGAAACAAATCGAAAATCCAAAAAATTCAAAAAATAGAGTTGTTTTGTCAAACTACGGGTCTTTGATCTTTGAACGTAGGCAAGGCCATCATCGATATGCCCTCGAGACACCCTAGGTTAGTCGTTGAGGAGCCCGTCATAATAAAATAACAATCCACATGGTCATATCTTTATCAATATCCGAGTCTATGTTTGTCGAACTACGTGCTCTCTATGTGTATAACATAGGAAAGGCTAATATTTGATCAGCCCCCAAGGCCCCTAGGATAGGTCATTAGGTTAGGTTCTTGGTCAAAATCTCAAGAAAAAGCCAAAAACATTAGAAAATCTGAAAATCAAAACATTTGTAAAACAATTTTGAAAATAGCCTCAAAACATGAAAAAAGTCCTAATATTTGAAAAAAACCAAAAAAGGTGCATCCATCCCATTTCAACATTCACCCGTAATAAGTATCCGCTCATAATAACTCAATTGTAACTTTCATCCCTTGGTAAAACAATAGGAAGCAAGCTTAGTAGTCAAAAGTGTGTACTCTAGTGTCAAGGTCTCAAGTCTAGGTCAATAGGTAAACAAGTTGGTAAACTCTAGGTATCAATAGCCTATCATCTAATCAATCTCACCATCATCTGATAACATCATGCCCTAGGATGAATCCTTCCTACAATTGACATCAACATTAGGCATCACCGTAGTTTAGTCTTGGCTAGCGGTATGAAGAACATTAGCTTGTTTGTTTACTTGATATTTTCTTTCGCTTTATCTTATTGTGCTCATTCCAGTGACCTCCCGATGATGGCTAATCAAACAACTTAGAGAGAAATGAATGGGGCATGGATTTTAGCTTTGTTTGTTGTGCTTATTGGATATTCTTGTAATATAACCTTGGCGAATAATTTTTTTATTAGGTGTGTATGGAGGGTATTTTGGACAACTTGTTGACTATTATATTGTTAGGTTTTTGTCTCTCTATGTTTTAGTTTGAGATGTTTGAAGTATATCCTATTAAGGTTTTCATATGTCAGGTGTGAATAGGAATACTCCTATCTGATTATCAAGTCAAAGTCCATCACACTAGGTACAATGCTATCCTGGTCTTCTATACCTTGATGCATCGTATCTATGTGTGTTATCAAACATAAGGAAAGTAAGATATTTACATCCCTAATCTCTGATAAGCAAAGCATCATCATCTCTCATAAAGTCTCAAAAAATCATAGACTTGTTGGATCCTCCTTTCATCATCTTATTTCTTCTTTATTCTCTCTATGCTAGCATGGTATCATAACAATTAACCAAAAAAAACATCACCAATGCATTCATACCGCATCCATGGATCAATAGTATACATCATCATTTAAGGTACGAAGAATAACAGAGATTTTTTATTCTGAGTATTTTAAATCATTGCATATCATAGTCATTTCATAAATCATTGCATATCATAGTTATTTCATAAATCATTTCATATCGTGGTCATTTCATATCACATCATACCTTTTCCATTATCATTTTAAGTTATGAAGAATAATAGAGATTTTTTATTCTGAGTATCTTAGAAATCATTCGCATTTCATAAACATTTGCATCCACATATCCATACATCATCATCATAAATATATAGGAAAAAGATACAAAAACATTGCATTTGCATATCATATCATAACACCACGTACATCACATAATCACATAATCCATTTTGCATTATCATTTAGGAAATGATATAGATTTTTTATTCTAAGCATCTTAGAAGTCATTTGCATAGCATAAAAATTTTCATCCATATTGCATACATCATCACAAAGGCACATAGAAAATATACGAAAAATAAATACATCCATAAAATTTACATCCATGAACATCTAAATGTCACAATCATCCATCACATAATATCTCATGTCACATCCATATAGAATCACATTGCATATACATAAAACATCAAATGCATCCATACATAAAGCATAAATAAAGTGAACACATCATCATGAATTTGTCAAACTCATATATATCAAAAAATAATAACTGTCATGATACAAAATCAGACTCAAGTGTATGTACATCAATCATAGTACAAAGCCCATAGGGATATAGAAAACAAAGCCTGAGAGTGTATATCAAAAAAGTGGCTAGCCTTGATGGCTGCTCCCCTCGCTTGCCTACCTCTCTAGTTGATCCTCTACCTACTGAACCACTATCTATTGTGAATAGTTTGGTTTTCTAAGAGCTACAAGCACTACCTGGTGATAGTGGAACTTGTAGTACTCAGCCTCCCTCATGGTACATTAGCGATGATACTGTCCTCCCCTAAGACACGGTGGCCATGCTTTCCAGCTGTTGCTTGCGGCCAACCTCTTGAGAAAACTATAGCTCTAAGGCCTATCTCTACTACCACTCATAATCTCTCTCAATGGTGAGGGCCTAAACCTACTATTTGGCTTTATCCCTCTCTAAAGTGATGGCTTGGACCTATTGGCAGGCTTGATCCCGCTCACTTGTGATTACCTGTAACTAAGCCTATAAGCCCTACACCTGTGCCTACAACTACTATATCTGTGGATCCTATGGCTGATGTGGCTGGTGTGGTGGTTGATGTGGATGGCTTGGTGGCTAGTGTGGCTGGTGTGGTAGTTGATCATGCTACTAATCTAGTTGCACATCTCTAGGCATTTCCCCTGGATCTTATCCCCTTGCTCCTACCTATGCTCTCTAAGAAGTCCTGCACATAACGCTCCCCCATAGAAGTGTTGTCGCTGGATCTTTTAGCTACAGTGGAGGTCTAAACCACTTTGTATAATCTCTTGTGACCCCTAGATCTATCAGTCCCTAAGAATAGGCCCATGGAATAGCAACCAACTATCTGAAAGAATCCACTATATTGGACACTAGGATCATCCACCCCCATGCAGTCTCCTGAGATAATCTAGAAAACATGGCAATGTATCAATCAACCAACCTGTCTTGAAGCTATCCAAACTGTCGGGCTACCCTATTTGGAAGATACCACCCTGTGATGGTATACTCTCTCCCCTGCAGCAATCGGGTCTGATGGGCATAAAACAACTATTGAACATCATCATACCAAGTGGGTATCTTTAGCCATGGCTGCTAAGTGAATGATGTCAGATCATCTATGATGTGATGCCAATAAGGGATACCAATCTAGCCCATATTTCATAGGGTAATCTCACCCTCATATCTCTAGACCACAAGATCATCAAGCTCTGTGTCAACCAAGGTGATAATTGGTTAGAGCATGATAATATGCTCCCAGGCCCAAATATGCAATAGTGTCACCCCTGTGCCAATTTCTCGACCATCATAGTATGAAAAATCATGTAGATCATGGTATGTGATGTCAACATCATTGTCCCCCAGGGAAACAAGGTCCTCTACCTCAACATGCTCTCCTAGGCTAAACCCCATCTTGTACTAAAAAAATTTCCCCATCGATCTGGAGCCACTAGGTCGAAAACAATAGCCATGATGATCAAACTAAAAAGTGGCACCCAACCTCTATAAAACTCAAAATCAATCCAACCCTCAGTTAGAACTAGGTCCTCATACACCATGAAATCATGGTAGGCATCATCATCGACATCTATATTGTAAATCATGTGGGCACCATGTATCAACAACCATAGGATCTACCAAAAATCCTCTAGGGTCATGGTCGCCTTGCCAATTGGAAGGTGAATAGATGAGGTCTCATTGTGCCATCTCTTACACAATGCAGTCATCATCATGAGGTGGGTCTGGACAACGGGCCCATAGGCTATATACCAGATCCCAATCTCCCCCAAATTCTCATGTCGGATCTCAGAAAAAGTGCTCAACTTGCTTAGATTGAGGGTCGATGTTCACGTGACAACACAAGCAAGATCATCTCCTACACCCATGAAGTGCACAACGTTAAAATTCATAAAACGATCTGATCCCATTTGGACTTTTCAACCCTAGAACAATGAATGCGTCGTTGTTTTCAAAAGCATCACCATTTGTCAAATTCCAAACATTGACGTTGGACTCTTTGGAAATGCTAAATTGGCTCAAGCGTTGCCATTTTCACAAGTGTCGCCCTTTGACCGATAAACCCTAATTTCAAATCAACTCTAGCGTCACTTTTTAAAAAAGTGTAATTGTTTGAAAATCTAAACCCTAAAGTCAAATCACGACCAATGTTTCCATTTTCACTAGCGATGTTGTTTAACCTTCTAGCATTGCCGAACAAATTTTTGAGCGTTACCATATAGTGACACTAGGGACTTTTACTCTTTGATGCATAATAAATGTACTAAAAAGTCAAAATTCAAAGTTGGGTTTAGGTCACATATAGGTGGTCTTGTGCTTGGAGGTCGCTGGAACACATGAATTCACTTAGAAATGTGTCGAGAAATCACTCATTGCAGCATCTCACAGAAGGGTCAGAGCTCAAAAGACTAGAGCTGTTATGGTGTGAATGCAAAAATGAGTGGAAAGTGACCCCTCCAAGCCTATTTAAGCATGAAAATTAGGGTTTTTTACCCCGATTTGGCCATCAAACCAGGGTTTTGTCCCCCTAGCACCATTTTTTCCCAACCAAAGCTTGTTTCACATATTTTGTTTATGTTTTGGCACATTTTCAACATTGTGGAGCCTTTTTGGAATCTTCGGGTAGCTTGTCACCTCTTTTTGAGATCTCCCACAAAAATCCAAATTTTCGTCTAATCTCTTGCAGGGGTAGTATACCAACATAATTCTTCTCGCTGGGGTAGTATACCAACATAATTCTTCTCGCTGGGGTAGTAGTGGGGTATCTAAAAAATCATAAATATTTTGACTTTTGATCTTGCCAATGTTATTCTTTGACCCAACACAGTAGGTACATTGCTTCAAAGAGGGGCAAAATGTAAACACTCAAAATATCCTGATTGACATCATGTACTTGATCCTGATTCACTAACATCGATTCTTCCTTGATCATTTCTATACTAACCAATTAATTGAATAACCTTTATTAAATTAATTGAATTCAGTAAATTTCCTCCTTAATCAGATAATACACTTTATCATATTTACTTCATCATATCCTAATATTCCTCTTTTAATTAAATAAATCAATTTTATTTAATTAAATCCTAATGTTCCTCTTTTAATTAAATAAATTAATTTTATTTAATTAAATCCCAATGTTCTTCTTTTAATTAAATAAATCAATTTTATTTAATCCTAATGTTCTTCTCTTAATTAAATAAATCCATTTTATTTAATTAAAATCCTAAAGTTCTAAATATCCTCTCATTTGATTTAAATAAACTCAAACATTTAAATCAAATGTCATAAATCAACTAATCTCATCTAAGTTAATTAATCCTAAATTAATTAACTCCTAACACTAACCCCCATTCCTCTAGCTTTTGAATTGACCCTAGGGTAATTCAACCTTGGTCAAGTTGCACATGTAAATCAATTTATTTGATTACCTTATTTTAATTCCAAAAAGGCATATTCTTGGAATATTCCACCCACCTAAATTTTCCCTCCAGAGGACTTTGTCCTCTTGCTTGATCCACCTTGGCATTAAAAGCTCTTACATGTCATCTTCTTACACAAGCCACCTTGGCTTTAAATGTGTCTTACACCCCCTCTTACACAATCCACCTTGGATTTAAATGGAATCTTACACATTCTCTTACACAAGCCACCTTGAAATTTATTCTTCTTACACATCACATCTCCCAAAATGTGCTCACACTTGTGTGAGCACATATCTCCCAAGATTCATTAGCATGATAACAAGTGGCATTATGCTATTGGTTTATTCTTTAATCCCACATTCATCAATCTTATTCATTCTTCAATCCTTGGCTTCTATAAATAGAGACATCATTCTCACAATTTGAATCCATTAACTAAGAGCATAATCACTATAGCCATTTGAGTTCATAGCATTTCATATTTTCATCCATTTTAGCAATATTATAGCCATTTTCATACATTGTTCATCAAATCCATCATCAAGCTTATCAAGGGTTTAGGAAAGGGCTTCTTTCCACATCAAAGGAGCACTTATCCCCCTATTGGATGCTGGTTTGATTATTATAATAGTGTTACATTTATAATTTATGTCATATCTTGCTTTGTTTCCATGTTCTTATACTTAGATGAATTTCATAGGGAATGCTTAGTCTTACTTGTTTCTTGACTAATGACCACTTGTTTGTTCATGTTTGAGCAGGTATAGAAGGAGCATTCACAAACCCTATCATCAAGCTTTAGGATAATGAGACATTTTCTCATCATTCATATGAATTTAATAACATGGTGAATGGAATGTCTGTATTAATCAATATATTAGTAAAATAGGATAGTGTCAAAAATTGAACATCAAGAATTAAATCATTTGATATTTATAGGATATCAATCCCCATATATCATGGGTTGTTTTATTTAGGCACTTAATGAAATATTTTTTATTACTCAAAATTAGGTTAAGATGGCCCTAATACTTAGTCCCTAGCCCCTATGCTTTGACCTCATATGTATAAAATTATATCTTCATCCAATACCATTTGATGATATGTGATATGTATTTAGATGAATCATATCCTTCACTCATGATCATCTAGTTTTTTACACATGTTTCATTTCAACACTAAATAATTGGAGTGACAACACATAGGTGCATATGTCATGCCATGAAATTTTTTTAATACAAGTTTTCACAAGAAACACAATTTAACGGTAAACATTCTTGAATGATGTGCAAAAAATATTATTCAAGTTATAGTGTTGTGTTATTTTCAAGCATGCCATCATGCAACATCAAACTCCATTTATATTTTTACTCAATTTATTTATTCAGATGTTTAAATGTAAAATTTATACCTTGACTCATTACTATCTACACTAGCACCAAGGAGATCACCTTTATACTTAAAATATCCAATTTAGTGTTAGTCACAAGCACCCTAAAACATGAAATATGACCAACCAATTTTTTCTTCAAATGAATTTATTATATCTCTACAAGAGGAATTTAATCTCCTTAAATGTTTTAAGGATGAATCTATTAATTTTTAATGATATATCAATTAAATGATTAGTCTATGAAATAATACACCAAAGAGAACCATGAGTTTTATTTAAAGTTGTATGAGAATATTTTTGAAAAATATGGATTGATTAAATATAGCCATAGATTATAACCTTCAATACATACTAAAATTTAGTTCAAAGCTTCAAACAAATTGGGAAAAAATATTTTATAATACTTCCATGATCAAGATCATGAAGTATGTCCAAGTAATAAAATCCAAATATGATATAAACTAAAATTAAGCCTTCCCAAGTGGAAAAATCTTCTCTAGGTTGCATTATGTCCAATTATTAAACCAAAATCCAAAAAAATTATTTCACGATGATTGGGGTTCGCTAGATTTTACACCTAATTTAATCGAGGAGTATAAAATATCACTATCAAAGCCTAAAGAGTTAAACATTGTCTTATTACCTTCAACAAAATATTTTCATTATACATCTCAAAATGAAAATAATTATCAAAATAATGCTTCATCTAGAAGTACATGTTTTGGTAATGATTGGGGTTCATTAGATTTTATACCCTCCTTTATGGGAGATTACAAGATCTCAAAATCTAAACCTAAGAAATATTTTGTTTCATTTGTACAATGTTCTTATACATCAAAAAATCCCAAAAAAACATCCCATGATGGAGATGGGGGCTCTTTAGCTTTTGCACCTTGTGCATAGACAATACCTAACAAAGATCCTCCTAATCCTAACATTTCAACACCTAAAAAAGATTTATATTATTGATCATGTTAATTCTACAGCATACCTTGGTAAAAATAGTTTAGGTTTCCAACCTTCTCCTTCATCTACATATAATAGTCTATCATATACTATATTTATAAGCTATGGCGGTAAGTGATCAAGATTTTCTTCACAAGAGAAAGAATCATCTCCTACTCCTTATCCTTTATTTTAGAAAGAGAATATTTTTTTGAGGCTTCTAAAAGACCACTAGATTACTCTTCCTCCTCCAACACAAAATATTTTTTATAAAAATTAAAAAAATTATGCATATAATCAAGTGCATGGTCATTCCACTAATGAATATCAAGCCTTGAGAAATAAAATACAACTTCTTGGCTCTAGTTCTATCAATCCTCCATGTTGATATACCTATTCATTCTAAACATTAAAAATTTCTTCTATGGTGTATGTCCTCATTATGTGGCATTATTTTGCTTCATATGTTTGCTCATTCCCATTCATGGTGGTACAATCTTATGTGCAACTATATTTATTTCTATGGTAGGAAGATAATATTTTTTTCATGGTTTTCCATGCCTATAAGCTTCGGGAAAGGATAACTAGTTTTCGGAGGTGCTCATCCTTCTTGAGGATCCCCTCTTCCTCATTTTCCCCTTATAATATGAATATAGAAATTATGTTGATATTTAAGGGGAGAAATATCACCCTACCAATTTCAATAAGTATCTTGTGATTTGTGACTTATTTGTATACCCCCTTGGTTGTGGTGTTGTTTAAAATTCCCCCTAATGTGTGGTTATCTATGTGTTCCCTATGATGTTAAAAATTTAATTCATCCCCCATGAAGTTAAAAATTTGTGCATCCCATAAGGTGATTTATCCTCCATGACTTAAAAATTATATTCACCCCTTGAAGCATTATTTGCATAGAACTAGTTTAATGGAGCTTATTGGAATATGAGCTTGATTTTTTTACGTGGAAACCTATCAACAAACAACTTTATTTATAGTTGATCCACGTGTTTCATGAGTGAACTAGCGCAATCCAAGTTTCTAACCTTATGTAACCCTTAATATTGCATAGAAACCTAGCATAACACAACATTTAGACACATAAGACAATTGAGAGGGGGTGAATAATTTATGAACTAAATCCTTCAAGCCCTCATTATGTATCAACATGAATGTAAACAAATGAAACATCAACACAATAACCATATACAATAGAACACCAAATTTTATCAAAAAACCCTAATCAAGGAAAAAATATGGTTAGGATTAATTCACATATATAAGAATATCATCAATTATAAAAGGCTCACTATTAGAAGGGCTCACTACATAGAGGAATCATTATCCAAACTAAATAAAGGATCACTACCAAGAGCTCATTGTCTAGGAAGATCACTTCTTTCAAAATGTGAGATTATAGAGAAACTGTTACAAGGAGGTTCACTACCTCAGAGAAATAGGAGAAACTACCATAGCCATCTGCAACCTTTAGCTCACTACCCCTAGCAACTTTAGGCACATTGAAATGTAGAAACCTTTTTCTCACTAATTCTGGTAGTTTTAGGAATTCATGGTCACACTCATATCTCAACACATGATCACATAAATATCATTTTGCAGCACATATGACATCACCCACTTCTCCAACAATTGACCTTACATATATATCCTCACTAACCTCAAAAATATTCTCCAGGTCAGCTTCAAATAAATGTATGCACCTCAAACATGCAACTACCAAATAGGTCTACACCAAAAACTTCTACGGTGGAAAGAAGTAAAGGAAAACCACATCAAGGGTTAACTAGAACCCAAATCTACATTGATGCTCTACACCATACTTCCAAAAATAATTCTAACATGCTAGGTCCACCAAACTAGCATCAATAATATCGAGCAACCAATTCACACTTTACCAAGTCCAAAAACATCATTGGGACAACATAGTAATATCACACAACATTCTAGAATATTCCAACACCAATATAATATTCAAGAAAACTAGTGGAAACACATGCAACTGAGAATACTATCATCATGTGCAACCAATCAGATTGTGAGTGAGATACAACTCATGAACCAAGCTTGCAAAATAGTTGTGTTGGAACACAACAATCTACTAAGAGGGGGGTAAATCAATAGGTAATAAAATTTCAACCCTTTAACATTTTGTGCAGATTAATTCTTTGAAATTTTAATGTGCATATTATGAATTAACATGCACACACACAAGCATTACATAACACAAGATCTACATTGAAAAACACAAGATGGGGAAAACCACGATGAGAAATGCTACTAAGAGTACTATCCTAATCCAGCCTAACAAGCATGAAGTTTAGTTAAAATGCTTTAAGGGAACCAACCCTAAGCAGACTCCAATCCCCTAGTTTTAGGATCACCCACTCCCTAATCTGAGAACCTAATTAGATGTGTGATGACACCCACCAATCAGACTTACAATTCAGAGTATTACAATTTGATTATATTTCTATATTGTAACTTTCTTTGCAACAACTTAGAATTTTTTTGCTATCTCTGCAACTCCCTTATTTGCACCCCATTCTCTCACTCTTACTCACTCTCTTCCATTCTAAACTTAGTCAAAAATTGATCTCTTTTTGTATCTTTTTCACCGATCATCGGAGACTACCTCGAGATTCTCTACCACCTGTGGATGTTAAGTTAAGGTTTAAGGATATCTTTTGCACTTCCATATGCCTGCATTGTGTCACACAACATTAATTTTTGGTGCAAATAATTTTCCCTCTTAATATCGCTTTCAAACCTTAGAATCGAATTTGTATTTAATTTTTTTTCTATTTATTTGATCCAATCCGATCTTCATCATCTTAGAAATTTGTGCCACCTCTTAGAATATCAAATCTTCACTGTCATTGGTCATAGGTGTGGTTCAATGAATTAAATTCATTCACTTAGTTGATATCTAGAGGAAACCTTGTTTACATGGAGTTAGCCATTTGATATCTTCACATTTGAAACTGGGCCATCTATCCTATCTCTTCACACCATGATCCAACATTCCTCATTCATTGTCACACCTTTTAAATATCAATTTAAAATGAACCTTCCTTTAAATATCCATCATCAATCATGTCCATCACATATCACTCCAACACTGCAATACCACTGACACCAACTTGAATAGTTGTTGTGTTGTTGCATGATACTATTGCACTGTAGGCTCCCCTCACTGAACTTCATGATTATGCAAGTTCTATACCACCACATTGCAAAACCCCTTCTTGTAATGTCATGAGATTGTAGGCTAATGCCATTTCTCATCCTTGTCAGCATCTGCACTTCACAACAACGATGTGAACTGATGTATTAACAAATTTTTCTTTACCAATTTTCAGCTAGATCCACTACCAACTTCGTGCACCATCTAATCAAAACCCTATTTGATCTACACTGTTCATTTCTCCCACATGGATGGGGTTTGACTATAGGTGCCACATGATAGTGAGGACTACTGTATATTCTTGATCAAAATGGTTGATTAAACTCCATCACACATCACTAAAGAAAATAGCCTTTGGTTTCCATTATAGTGATGCGAAGGGTTTATGTGATGTAACCTCATTATGCCATCTATAGACATGACATCATTTTCCATTAAATTTGTCTACTGCCTCCATAGGTCCCACCATGTATACTGTGAGAAAATTTAATATTTAACATTCAATCACTACTATTCCTCATTATCTCTTGAGACTTAGCTGAGACCCACCAAAAAATCAACTGGCTAGTGGAAAGGTTGTCTCATCTCCAAGGCTTGATCATAGTCATTGATCAAGAATCATCACTATATCAAGTGGAATTAAAATACTGTCTTCCCAATATGTTGAAGTCTTTTTGATGTAGGGCCAAATTATTTTCACTCAAATTATGAAATATTAAAATTGACAAACATTAGCACGACCAGTAAAAGCTAGGCAAAAGGGCTAGGTCCCCAAATGACTTCAAAGGCTTAAGTTATTACTTAAGCTACCTACAACTTGCAATAACCAATAAATGAAAAAATAGAAAACCTGATTGAACACCATTATTTTTATCCTAGGGTTTAACCAATAAACCCTAATTCTACCTAAGAGTAGATATAAACCATTTCTGAGCATCCAACACATCGTTTGAGCTTGTGAATTATATATATAGAATGTAGTCAAAAATCCCACATTGAATCTAGACTTTGATTTTTCTTCAAAAACTTGGAAGAACCTTCAGTAGTAACATGCCAATTTTGCATGACAGTAATGCAACATTTGCAATTTACTCTCCATCTTCTAGAACTAGATCCATAACATACCATATCTCTCCTTAGACATTAATGATAAAATTTTGACATCATTTCCAACACAGCCTTCATACAAGATCAATTCCATCTCACACCTGATCCCATTTTGACATCAATGACAATGGTATGCTAAAAATCTCCCCCTTTGTCATTGATGGAAAAAATAAATTCTCATACCAATTAACTAAATGGTTTGATACCAATTGAAGTATATAACATTACATATTTGTATCAATTGAACCATTTACTCCCCCTTTCACATATATCTCTTCTTTTCTCACTCACCATGCTCATAATTTGAGCATTTTCCAACATTTCTCCCCCTTTGGAATTAATAGAAAAGGGTAGACTCCTCCTAACAATATACTCTCCCTTTGAAAATCAATTCAAAGTGAAAGTGGGAATCTTTAATTATGCAACCATCAAGTCATTATAAATTTGTAAAACTAGCTTACCTGACTTGATCTCTTTATCCATTTCAAGGGATGAAGTACAAGTGAATCTCCCCCTAGATTCATGCCCTATCACTAATTATTAGTGATATGATGTGGGAGAAATGACTCCCAACTTCTGCCTCAAATATTCAAATTGTTACTTGGGAAGAGGCTTGGTAAAAAATTTAGCCCACTCGTTCATTTGTAGGAACATATTCCATGTTGATGTCCTTGTTTGTAACCTTCTCTCTTATGAAGTGATACTTAATAGATATGTGTTTTATTCTTGAGTGCATCACTAGATTCTTTGATATGCTTATGGTACTTGAATTATCACAAAGAATAGAGATAGGTTCTTTATACTCAACCTTGATGTCATTAAGTGTTTTCTTCATCCATAGGACTTGAGTACAACATGCTAATACTGCTACATATTCTACTTTTATAGTGGATAGAGTGATTGATTCTTGATTCTTTCTCATTCAAAAAATGAATCTATTTCCCAAGAAGAATGGTCCACCACTGGTGCTTTTCTTATCATCTAAACATGCAACCCAATTTGCATCTAAATATGCTATGAAGGAAAAATCCTTTCACTTGGGGTACCATAGCTCATAGTCAACAATAATTTTGATGTATCTAAATATTATTTTAACTACATTGACATGAGACTCCTTAGGTGCAGCTTGAAATCTTGCAACTAAACACACTACTTGCACAATATCTAGTCTAGATGCAGTTAAGTACAACAAGCCACCAATCATTAACCTATACATAGTTTGATTTGCATCTGGCGACTCACTTGATTTTCTCAACTTACATCTAGTTATCATGGGGGTACTGACTAGTCTATAATCCTCCATGCCAAACTTCTTAAGCATTTCCTTAGCATATTTGGTTTGAGATATAAATATCCCATTCTCAATTTGTACAATTTGTAAACCAAGGAAAAATGACAACTCTCCTAACATTGACATTTCAAATTCATCTTGCATTTGCATAGAAAATATTTGAAATTTTGTCATTGCTACCTCAAAATATGATGTCATCGACATATAGAACAACAATAATCATGTGACCACCTTATGATTTAATGTATATATTTCTATCTACATATCCTTTCTTGAATCCTTGTTGTTGTAGGTACTGGTCTAATCTTGAATACCATGCTTTGGTTGCTTGCTTTAGACAGTACAATGCCTTTCTCAATTTGCACACTTAATCCTCTTCTTTTGAAATTTAAATACCTTCTCGATGTTTAATGTAAACTTACTCTTCTATGTTTCCATTCAGGAATGTAGATTTAACATCCATCTCATATACTTTGAATCCCTTGTACACTAAAAATGCAAGAATCATTCTTATTGCTCTAATCTTGCCATTAGTGCAAATGTTCCTTCAAAATCAATGCATTTAACTTGTGCATGTCCTTTGCACACTAATCTTTCCTTATTTCTCACATAACCCCATCTTCATTTAGCTTGTTTCTAAACATCCATTTAGTTTCAATCACATTTTTTCTTGGGGATCTACGAACCAACTCCCATGTTTTATTTTTCTCAATCTAATTTAATTCCTCTTCCATGGCTTCTATATAGCTCTCATCCTTTTTGGCTTTAGTGAATTTTTTTGGTTCAATATATGAGATAGGAGAGAAAATTTTACTTTTTCTTTATTCTTTGCAAATATTCTTCGAGTCTAAAATCCTTCATTTTTGTTCCCAATTATGTAATCTACGGGGTGATCTTTTTGAACATACATTACAAGGGCCTTTTCAACTTCTACTTCCTCAGATTCTTTTTCTTCATCACTAGTTGTTGGTTCATCAAAATCATTCTCTTCAGGTTTGATATGCTTTATTTTCTCATCAATTTTGATATTGATGCTTTCCATAATCTTACTCAACATGATGTTGTAACACTTATAAGTTTTACTTTGAGTAGAATATCCTAAAAATGTTCATCACTTCTTGATTAAAATTTTCCCAAATTATCATCTTCCCTTTTGATATAGAACTTGTTGCCAAACACTTTGAGGTACTTCATGGATGCAGGTCTGTCATACCACAACTCGTAGGGGGTACTATCACTATGTGATTTTATTTAATATTTTTTCAAAATATATACTACAGTATGAAATTCTTTTCTCCAAAATATATTAGCTAATCTGGCCTCTTTTAACATTTTTCTGGTCATGTCCTACACCACTCTATTCTTTCTTTCTACAACTCTATTATGCTATGGAGTTCTTGGAACTAAGAATTATCTCTTAATTCCATGTGCCTCATAGTATTCAAAAAATTCACTTGAGGTAAACTCTCCTCCTCTGTCTGATATCAAACATTTCATTCTTCTTCCCAATTCTTTTTCAACAATTTTTTTGAATATCTTGAATCTCTCAAAGGCTTGGGACTTGTCTCTTAGAAATGTTACCCAAGTCATTATTTTGTAATCATTAACTAGCATGATAAAGTACCTTTATCCTTGCAATCCCCTTGTCCTTATAGGTCCACACAAATCGGTATGAACTAGTTGTAGAGGTTTAGTGGTTGAATATTCTTTAGCTGGGAAATTGTCCTTTGTTTGCTTTTCCTGTTGAAATTCTTTGCATATGATATTTGTAGGCTTGGTTATTTTAGGTATGTGTCTAACCAAAAAATATTGAAATTACCTTCATGAGATTATCAAATTTTACATGACCCATTCTTCTATACCAAAACTAGCTTTCATCTTCTTGTCCTATTAGACAAATTTGACCTTTCACTTCACAAAGGTTATAGAGATTTATATTAGTTCATGCTCCTTGTGAAACTATTTTTATAGTTGTTTTGATTTTTCAGCCTTGAAAATCAAACTTTACTTTCAATAAATTTTCACACATCTGACTCACACTTAGCAGATTGTGCTTCAATCCTTCAACATATAAGACATCCTTTATGGGATTTTTCCCATCTGGACTCAAGATGCCTTTTCCAACTATCTTGACTGAAGAATTGTCACCTTAACTCATAGATCCACCATTTTATTTCTTGAGTTTTATAAACTTCCTTTTGTCTCTAGTCATATGCCTGCATCAACCACTATTTATTATCCAATTTTTTTCTTTTTAGCATGCAGCATTGTTTGAGAAATCTTTGATTGTGTGGAACTTTGTTATTTTTCCTTCCACACCTTCTTAGATTTCTTTTCACTATTTTGAACCTTCTCCTCCTTGTTTTCAGATTCTTTGTTTGATTTAGAAAGTAGATCTTCCTTTTTCTAATTCTTTACATTTGGTCTCACAAATTTCATTCTACAATTTTTTGCTATGTGACCAATTTTTTTCAATTGTAACAAACTATATTGGTATCCATCAACAAAGCAAATGGATTCTTACAAAAGTTGTGCTCCTCTAAGGAATGACTCTACACTCTCTAGCTCTATGACAAAATTGAATGCATGTATAACAATAACCATAGAAGTATAATGAATACCTAGTCATAGAATTTTCTTGAGTTGGATGAGGTGATCTTCTTTGTCTTGGCCTCCTTGGATCAACACTCTTGTGAATCCATCAACATTAGTTGTAAAATTTTGTGTCTTCTTTTGATGATTTGGAGTAGATTTTTTATCCTTCTTATCAATAACAAGATTCTTTTCTTCCTTGGTTTTATCAACTTCTACAAATTTCTCTTTTAGATCACTTCCTTTGCAATCACTTTCATTGACAAATTAAGACTTTTCTTGTGTCCTAAATTGTTCATATAGTTTTTTAGAAGCATCAACAAAGGAACTCTATCCTTTTTCCAATCCCAAGCCTAATTTTTCTTTGTTAGCTAGCTTTTGTGTACTCAAGAGTTAATCTTGAATTTCAAAACCACCTTTTAGCATTAGTCCTTTTTCAACATTCTCTTTAACTTTCTCCTAATCCTTTATCAAGGAAAAAATTTATGCCTCAAGCTTCATGCATCTATCCATTTCATATTGTAATTCTGATTTCATTACTTATTCCATTCTTTTGTCTCCCTCCACTTGAAGTTTCAGATTTACTACCATTTGATTAGATCCCTCAAGATCCTTGATTGGTTTCTCTAATTCGTTTTGTGCAAGTTTCTTCTACTTTAATTTCTCATTTTTAAACAATTCAATCTCATATTTGAGATCATATATCTCATCTAGGGAACAAATAAGTTCTCATTCCAATTTGACCTCCTTCTTCTTCACCATTTTAACCAAGGCATTCATTTTTTCCATCCTTCCCTCAAAATCTTTTTCCGTGAAAATAAATTCATTTTATTTTACAAAAGCATAATTTTTTTCATCATCAGAGTTGTTGCAATCATCAAATACATAACTATCCTCTTGGATGTACAAATTTCTATTTTTTTTTCTAAAAATTCCTTCTCTTAGGATAGTAGGGTTTCTTCACTTTACCTACTACCTCTTGCTCAGAGTTTCCTTTCTTATTATACGGACATTTAGTAGGAAAATGACCAAATTTTCCACATTCGAAGCATTTAAATGGTACCTTACCTTTGTATTCTTTGGATCCTCTTCTTCATTAGTTTCATCATTCTCGGATGTGATCATCTCAACCTTGTCTTTCTTAGGTAATTCATCTTTCACTTTGTTGGCAACCTTGAAGGAAACTTATTTTTTGGCAGGTTTCGCATCTCTGATCCTCATCTGATATGTAGTGAATATACTATGCAACTCATTAAGAGTGAATTTGTATAATTATCTTCCTTCCTCTATTGTAGAAATATTAGCATCATATATGGTTTACATTTACCTTAGGACTTTTATCACAATGACATCCTCTTTTACTTCATCTTCATATCCTCTATTAAATTTCACTATATCATTAAATCTTAGAAGATAGTCTAAAATATTCTCTTCTTCTATCATCTTTAGGCCTTCAAATCTAGCTCTCAGTACTTGAAGATTTTCCAATTTTACATTTTCATATCCTTCATAGATATTTTTAAATTTATCCTAGACATCCTACATAATCTTACAATACATAACCTTGCTATGCATAGATCTAGACAAACTGTCATAATACCAAACCATGATTTTTCATTGTTCCCATAGTCATTTTTTATTGTAGCATTTGTAGTAGGTGTAGCATGTGTTGTGTATCCATTCACAATAGACATGTACACATCAAACCCCAATGTTCCCAAATATCCCTTCATAATTGAGCTCCAAAAGGAATAATTTGTTCCATTGAACCTAGAGGGCTTGTTTGCAGAAGAACTTTCTTGACTAGCCATTTGTGTTCAAAAATAAAAGGATCTACCCAAGGTGATTAAGATTCTCCTAGGGAACCTAGGGTTCTGATACCATTTTTTGGAACCCAACAATCTACTAAGAGGGGGGATGAATCAATAGATAATAAAATTTTGACAATTTAACACTTTGTGTAGATTAATTATTTCAACCTTTAATGTGCATATTATTACTTAACATACAAATACATGAACATGGACACACACAAGCATCACATAACATAATATGTACATGGAAAATGAAAGATGGGAAAAAACATGGTGAGAAATGTTGCTAGGAGCTAATGTCCTAATCCAGCCTCTACAATTCTTTAAGGGAACCAACCCATACAAAAGCATGAAGTTTAGTTATAATGCTTTAAGGGAACCAACCCTAAGGAGACTCCAATCCAATGGTTTTAGGAGAACCCAATCCCTAATCCAAGCACCTACTCAAATGTATGATGGCACCAACCAATTAGGCTTAGAATTCAGAGAAATAAAATTTGATTACAATTCTATGTTGCAACTTTCTTTAGAACTGATCATAATTTTGTTGCTATCTTTGCAGCTCCCTTCTCTACACCCCCTTACCTCACTCATACTCACTTTCTTCCATTCCATGCTTAGTCAAGAATTGATCTTTTGTTTTTCATCTTTTTCACTGATCATCAAAGATTTGCTCAAGATTCTCTACCACCTTCATATCTTTAGTTAGGGTTTGAGGATATATTTTGCACTTCCGTATGCTTGCATTGAGCCACAAAACATTAGTTTTTGGTGTAGATAATTTTCTCTCTTAGTCTCTTTGTCAATCCCCAAAATTTGATTTGCATTTAATTTATTCTTTGTTTATTTGATTGGATTTGATCTTCATTATCTTACCAATCTATTCCACCACTTACTAGATCAAATATTTATGATCATTGGTCACATGTGCAATTGAAAAAAATAAATTCGTTCAATTAGTCAATCTTTAGATGAAACCCTATTTACATAGACTTAGCCATTTGATATCTTCACATTTGAAACTGGGTTGTTGATGCTATCTCTTCATGCCATGATCCAACATTCCTCGTTCATTTTCACACTTTTAAAACATCACCATCATATAAACCTTCCTTTAAATCTACATCATCGATCATGTCCATCACATATCACTCCAACATTGCAGTACCACCAAGACCAACTTGATTAGTCGCAATGTTGCACTTAACCGTCATATCACATGATACTACTCCATTGAAGGATCCTCTCATTGACTCTCATGATTATGTGGGTTCTATACTACCACATGGTAGACCCCCTTGAAAAACTATTGCGGGGTAGTAGGATAATTCCATTTTTCATCCTTGTCAGAGTCTACACTTGACAACAACAATGTGAAGTGACATATCAGCCAATAATACTTTTCCATTTGTCAGCTAGACCCACTACCAGCTTCATGCATTGTTCAATCAAAAACCTATTTGATCTACACCATTCCTCTCTCCACTTGGAGGCATGGATAGGGTCCCACCAGAGGTGCCATGGGCTAGTAGGTACCATCAGATCTTCTTGAACACAACCGTTCATTAAAATTCATCCATCGCTAAAGAACTTGAGCTTTGACTTCCATTATAGCAATGTGAAGGCTTTATGTGATGTAACCTTGTTCTTCCATATATTGACATGACATCATCTTCCACTAACTTCATCTTCTACCTCCATAGGTCCCACCATTGATATTGTGAGCATCGTTGATCTTCAAAATTCAATCATTGACATTCCTTGTTATCCCTCAGACTTAGCCAAGGCCCATGAAAAACTCAACGGATTGGTAGGAAGGTCACTCGATCTCCAAGAGTTGATCATAGTCATTGATCAAGCATCATCCCTATGTTGAGGGGAATTAAAATACTGTCTTCCCAATATGTTGAAGCATTCCTGATATAGGGCCAAATATTTTTCGCTCTAGAAAATATTAAAATTGATAGAAATTATCATGGCCGGTAAAACATAGGTGAAAGGGTCAATTCCCCAAATGAATTCAAAGGCTTAAGTTGTTACTTAAGCTACCTACAACTTGCAATAACTTTTCAACGATGAAATAGAAAAATCACTTGAACACCATGACTATTATCCTAGGGTTTAACCAATACACTATAATTCTACCCAAGAGTAGACATAAATCATTTTTGAGCATCCAAAACACCATTTGGGCCTGAAAATTATATATCTAGAATGTACTCATAAAACCCACATCTAATATAGACTTATTTTTCTTCAGACACCTAGATGAACCTTCGAAAGTAACATGCCAATATTGCATGACAACAATGCAAAATTTGAAAATTACACTCCATCTTCTAGAACCAGACCTGGAATATACCATATCTCTCTTTAGACATTCATGACAACATTTTGATGTCAATTCCAACACACCCTTCATACATGATCAATTCCATCTCACACCTAATCCCCTTTTGACATCAATGACAAAAATATGCTAACAAGTTGAACACCAAATCATTCAAGAGTAGATAGATATAAGAAATATTAACACATTCCTAAAGCAACAAGACAAGAAACCTTAATGAAAATAAATGTGTAGTAATTTCATTTCTCTTGAATAAAATTCATCACAATCCAGACACTGTCAAACACATTTTCTACTACCACATAATCTAGAACCTAAAACTCTAGATATAACACCTCTAAGACTTCCAACCAAGATATTGAAACCACATAAGAAAATCTTCAATAATGAAGAAATGTGGAGCACAACATAGAACAAACCCCTGTCACCTTGCATAGTCTTTATTTAAATTTCCTCAAAAGTGCTTGGAAACCAAGTGAACCTACTGCATTTGTAACACTCACTCAACACCATAAACACGACATCATATCCACACTAGAATTTGAAATCAATGACAATAATATTGAAAAATTCATGCAAAAATATATCTCTTTGTCATTTATGACAAAACTTACTAAAAATCCATCAACAAACAAAAGAAACTCTACATCTCCAACAATTAGGCAACTCTCCCCCTTACTTGAACATTTATTTCCCTAGACTTCTCTCTCTCCCTCTTTCCTATGTTTTTCAGACTTCTATCTCTCTCCCTTTGACATCAATGACAAAGAGAACCATTTGCATAATTCACTTCTCTCTCTCCCACTTTAAGGCACAAGATATTTTCCCCTTGATTGCACTAATGAAAGATACCACTACCTACTCCCATTGAGAGGTAGCCTTAATTATTCCAAGAAAAAGAATACTTCTTATATTGCTCCACTAGAAAGATGCACTAACTTATGTATCTAGTTGAAAGGAGAGGAAATAATCCCTAGCTTATGTCTGAGATACTCAAATGTATCTTTTGAAAGAGCTTATGTGAATATTTTTTCTATTCAATCCTTTGTAGGCACATACTCAAACTTTACTTCATTCCCAACAACTTTCTCTCTTAGAAAGTGATACCAGATAGAGATATGTTTTGTTCTTGAATGAATTATTGTCTTTTTGGAAATTTTGATAGAACTTGTATTATCCCACAAGATAGGAATAGGTTTATCAGGTGATACTTTGATATCTTTCAATTTTCTTCACCCATAAGACCTGTGTGTAGCAAGATGCTACAAAAATGGATTTTTCCTTTGTAGTAGATAATGCAAGTAAATCCTATTTCTTACTTAACCAATAAGATAGTTTTTTTCCTAGAAAGATATCACCTCCACTTATACTTATTTTTTCATAAGCACAACCTACCCAATCTACATCTTTATAAACACTCAAAGAGAAGTCAATATCCTTATAATACCATAGACCATAGTTTGGAGTTCTCTTTGAATATTTGAATATCCTTTTGATTGCTACCACAAGTGATTCTCTTAGATCTTCATGAAATCTTGGATCAAAATTTTCTAAGTTTTCTTCATCCCTCCTGATATAAAATACTTTCAAACACTCTAAAATATTTTATAGTAGGAGTTTTTCGATACCATAGCTCATACCTAGGGTCTTTGAACTGTTCACTCTTGCTTTACCTCTATTAAGAATGACAAATATGGTATAAATATCTTCTCTCCAATATACATCAGATAGATTTTCTTCCTTCAACATGGTTCTTGTTGCCTCTCGAACCATCCTATTTTTCCTCTCCATAAATCCATTCTATTGTAGAGTCCTAGGAGCTGATAAATACTTTTGTATCCCATTATCTTCACATAACTATTAGAATCATTGGAGGTGAACTCACCAATTTTTCAGAGCTTAAACACTTGATTTTTAAATCCATTTCATTCTCAATCATAGATTTAAATTCTTTAGAATTATGTATAGTTTCTGATTTTTCTTCGAGAAAGGTCACCCAAGTCATTCTAAAGTAATCATCTATTAACAACATAAAATACCTATCACCTTGAGAGCTTATTTTTCTAGTAGGTCCACATAATTCTATATGCACCAACTCCAAAGGTCTTGTAGTAGAGTATTCTTTAGTTTTGAACCTCTTCTTTATTTGTGTACCAGCTTGACACACTTTGTAAATTATATTTATAGGCTTTGTAATTCTTGGTATGTATCTCATTGCATGAGTAGAGTTGATCTTTACTAGGCTATAAAAATTGATATGTGATATTCTTCTATTCCAAAACCAAATTTTGTTGATTTGGGTCATAAAGAACATACCACCAACACCTTTGAGTTGATAAAAAATCCCCTCTATCTTTATTCTTGCAGCAACTAGAGTTATAGAGCTTCCATTTTTTGATTTCACAACCATCATCTTGAAACATTAGATTATATCCTTTGCTAAAAATTTATCCTACAGTAAGAATATTTTTCCAGGGACCCTTGACATAAAGAACATCACCTATCTTATTCTTTCCATCAAAAACTAATTGAACCTTTTCCATACATCTTAGCAAATGTGTCATCACCAAACTTAACAAAACTACCATAATACTTCTCAAGTTTAATAAAATTACTCTTATGAGCTGTCATATGATTTGAAAATTTTCTATCAATTATCCTATAGTTTCTCTCATGTCTTGCATGAAAGGTAGTTGACATAGTTCCTTCAATACTATGGCCTGCTTTTGGAACAATTCCCTTCACACATCTTTTAGGGTTATCAAAATTAGTTCTAACATTCAAATAAAAAAACAAGCATTAATCACTTCCATCATTTTGATAGTCTGATTCCTCATCATTAGATGTACCATTATCTTCATTAACATAATAACGCTTCTTAAAATATTTAAGTTTATGATGTTTATGTTTGTCATTTAAAACTTTTCTTGGATATTTTGAATCATAATGACCTATATTTCCACAATTGAAACACATGAAGGGTAACTTTCCTTAGTATTTTCTAGTGCCCTTTTTCAATCTTCTTCAAACATTTGATTCCACTTCATCAAGATCATCTAGATTAGGTTTATTATACTTCTCTTTCTTATTGAATCTAAAATTGGTTTCTTTCCTTAAAGCATCTTTGTCAAACTCTCTTAATTCAAAGGTAGTTAAAGAACCAAAAAATTGATCTCTAGAATATTGATCCAAATTTTGAGCTTCCTAAATAGAAGAAGCTTTAGCACTATAAGATTTAGGAAGGGTTCTCAATACCTTTTTCACAATTTGAATTTCTTCAAATTTTCCACCAAGACCATTGATAGCATTGAAAATTTCATCCACTCTAAGCATATAACCTACAATATCTTCATTCTATAACATCCTCAGGGTTAAAAATTTTTCTTTGAAATTTTACATCTTTTCTTTCTCGACCTTAGCGTCTCCTTCATGAATACTTTTCAACTTTTCCTATATCTCTTTAGTAATTTTGTATCTTATCACTTTCACAAGTTTTAAATTAGAAATCCCACTCAAAATAGCATTCCTTTCTTTTCCAATATTATCATAATCCTTTATATCATCTTCACTTGCTGGAGGAGTAGTAGGCATAGTATATCCAACTTTAATTGAATTCCACACAACAAAACCTAATGAGACAAGAAAGGATTTCATCCTAGATTTCTAGAAGGCATAATTTATTCCATCGAACATAGGGAATTTGAAACCATTCCTATATTCCATTTAGATCTACCTCAAGTGGATAATCTTCTTTCAAGGAGCCTCTTCTTTGATACAAATTTTTAGACACATATGAAAACTAAGAGGGTGGTGAATCAGTTGTGTATTAAAACCTTCAAACTCTCATTATGAATTAGCATAAATTCAAACAAATGAAACATAAATACAACAACCATACACAATAGAATGTTAAATTTTACATGGAAAATCCTAATCATGAAAAACCATGATGAGAATTAACTCACATATATATGAATACCAACATTGATTACAAAAGACTCAGTGTCAGAAGGGATCATTTCCCAAAGGACTCGTTGTCCAAAATAAAGAAAGGCTCCATACCAAGGGCTCATAGCCTAAGAATATTTTTTCTTCCAAAATATAAGAGATTACAAAGAAACATTTATAAGGAGGTTCACTACCTTGAATCAATAGGAAAAAACACCACAACCATCTAGAACCTTTAGCTCACTGCCTCCAACAACTTCAGGCAAACTAAAATCTAGAAAAATTCTTATTACTACTTTTTATAGTCTTAGGAATTCATTCTCACACTCAAATCTCAATATATTATCACATATACATCTCACATCACCAACTTCTCCAAAAATTGACCTTACATATATATCCTTTGCAACCTCAAACTATTGAAAACCCAAAATACTTAGAGGGGGCATGAACTAGTATTGCCTAAAATTCATTAACATAAAGGTGCATTCAAAGAATCACAATGAACTTCTAGAAATGGAAAGAAAAAATTAAAGCATGCATCACAAAAATCAACACAAGAGCACTACATTTATGTGGAAAACCCTTGAAAGGGAAAACCCATGGTGAGGATTATTAGGAAAATGTGTTTGAACATTGCAATTAAATAAGGTATTATAAATATGGAGTGTTCATCATTAGGTCTTAGATCTAATGGTTGATATTTTTTTGGACTAACTTTCCCTAGAAGGCAACCCTATTTTATGAGGGTGTTGTATTACAATTGTGTATTGTGATGTATTTTGAGAGTCTGATAGTGGTTATGATGCCTCTAGATTTATGGTTGGTGATACTCCTGTGAGAAGCTTGCTCTATAAGTATATTGCAATCTTTGTGACTTTTTAATAATATATTGGGAAAATTTTGGAGTGTGGGTTTTGTCTCCTAAAAGGGACCTCCCCATGTAAATCATTGTGTTGTGGTATGCATGATATTCATGTTTATTTCTTCTTAAGTTTTAAAGACTGTTATAAAGATTTATAATTTTTTGTATTATCCTCCTCTCAATATTAGTGTGGAAAGTTGCTCCACTACCTTAGCTTCCTTACAAGGATTAGCTCACAATATATCATAACTAGTTACATTAGATTATAGGAGGCTAACTGCCTAAAGGGATCACTTCCTGGAGGACTTACTATCTAGAAAATAGGAGGGCTCCTTACCCAAGGAATATCACTTCTTATAGAACTATAAAAGATATACAAAATGATGGCTTGCTACCAAAATTTGAACTACTTATAATGCATTTGATATATGTTGAAGATACAGTTCTATTTAGGCTCAGAAAAATGACTTTACAAACTTCATTCCTAATTATCACAAGATCACCAGTATCACATTTTGTACTACACTAGACTTTATTTCACTCATCTCATTCATAATTCACTTACTTTTCATCATCTCCTTTATTACACACAATTAATTAGCCTTCTATATATATATGTATATATTCCATAAACAATCATATCATAAATTAGGTCAACCTAATTAGATGAAATATGTGACACCATAACCTATTGGCTCAAAAATCCATCATAAATACCTTGCAGAAGTAATTATAGCATGTTATTCACCAAGATAGGTCAGAATGACCTATAGATACACATATGATTCTACTTCATACACAATTTAGATCCAAATGACCCCAAAACCCTTAGATCAGAACCACAGAACAAAACTAGTGAAGCACCAATTGAATGAACCAATTGTTCATTCACAACAACACTGACCACTGAACCACTTGAAACTTAGAGTGCACACACATTTGACATCTCCAAACACTAATTTAAAATCTAAAAAGCATAATGATCATCCATAATGGAATATGGAGCATTTTAATATGAACTTTGCACTAGTAACCTTGTCTCTACTTAACCTAATACTCTATCATCAATATATTTTGCTACAAAAGATATTTAAAACCTAAAAATTTAGATATAAAATCCTTCAAAACATACCATTATTACCTCATTTTTGCATGACATGGTATTTCATTGTGGAGAAATTCAACCCACAATTTTTTTTCTCTATGACATCACTATCTTAGTCTGGGACTTAGTGAACTTCCTAAAAACACTTGGTCTGCTCCAAACTTTATTCATACTAATAAACCATAACTTCTATAAAGGGTTTAAATCAATAAAAACACCGTACATCATCATTCTCATGCTTCCAATAATTTCACCCTTTGTCATTGATTGCAACACACTTATTTTCTTCACTCCCTCTTTGACATCAAGAGTAAAGGGTAGTAAATATGCTTCACTTCTCTACTCTACTCCACTTTTCTGATATATTTACATGAGAATAAACCCATATTTATGTTATCCATCACCAAAAATAGAAAAATATACCATAATTTACCATCTACTAACTCTGCATATGTTCATTGACATAAAAAATTTACTATATAATTCAAAAATATACACCTTAATTGAATGAGGGTAATATACCATTATATGATGCTTTTAATTTTGCAAGGTGTGTCTCCCTATCCTTCTTGGAAAAAGAAAGCATGTAGATATAGTTTTCAAACTATATAGAGAGGTATTCTCCTTCTTCTAGAGAACTAGGCACTATTTCATGTCATACAACCTTCTCCACATAGGCCAAAACTGTAGTTAAATATGTAAGCCTTACACTTACTATATCTCAAAGTTGACTATACTGCATTACGATATTCTCTTTTTGTTCCTAAAATAAAATAATTGATTGCGTAGATTTTCCATGAACACTTTAGTTGCTCCATGTCCATCATTCATTGGATCATACATGTACTAGATACCTAAGCAATTTGAGACTCAATTTAGTCCATTTGATCCTTTATTCTCTTTATCGATATTGGCCATTTCAAGAAAAAATGAATCAATTATTTGGCTTCCTCCAAACACTTTTGAACATCCTTCAAGTTTCCTTGCAAATTGGTGTGAAAGTAGCACACCTATTTGAGGAATTAGATAGCCTCTTATCATTCAAATTCTTTGTTTCTTCCCTTTCAATATTCTTTGCTAGACCAGCTGAGTACTCCTTAAAAGAATCTAGCAAGAATTTTAATTATTGCCCACCTGGTAAAGAAGTATCAATGGATACTCTGAGAAGGCTTTCTTGTAGATATTTGATAGCTTCATCAACCAACTCTTTGCTCTTCTTGTGAATTTTAAACATCTCCTTTCTTGTGGAGACATGAAATGCATGACCAAGATGCAACTTATGGAGAGGAGAGATCCTTTCCATATTGACTTGACCTTGTTGCATAGAATTTTGTAACAATTGTGCAAACACCACTAGTTGGAACTTGCACATCTAGAAGATATTTGAATGAATTTGAGGAGGGTCCAGTGGTTTCACAACCCATTTTTGTACTTTCTTATATTTGTGTATCACTCTTATGCAATCTTCTCAACTTCTGGAGGATGCATAGTTTGTTCCTTTAAAGCTTTAGTATTTTATAGGACTCCTTGCTCATCTTCTTTTCTTCACTCAGTAGTTATCTCCACATTTGGAGGGGTGTTATTTGTCAACATATCTTCTCGTTCATGTTTCTTATTGATTTTCTTATTGTTTTCTGAGAGGGATGTATTTTTTGGCATTTGATCTTCATCATTTAGAGAGGCTCTAAATTCTTTAACAATAATTTCAACTATTTGCAATGTTTCTCTCATTTTAGCTTCTTTATATCATAATCATATTTGATCATAAGAGTATTTACTCTTTGTTTTGTCTTGAATATTTTGGCCCAAAAGTTAAAAAAAATAGTTCTATCCTCATGAGATAATGAGGAACCATTCTTCTCCAAGGAAATGTTTTTCATCTTTTCATTTTTTGCAATTTCCTCTTGTCTTCTTACACTCAAAACACCTTTTAGATCATCTAGAAACTGATCCTTTATCTCACCTAGGCCAGAATTGAATGTCACCATGTATTTTACAATGGCCTCTTCAATTATTTTCTTATCCATATCATTTTCTTTTGGATACATTTCAGTTGTGTCCTTCAAGATTCCAAACTTTGTTATAACACTTAATAGTGCATCAAACTTCATAGGACTATGCTCCTAGACAAGAGGGGTCTCCTCTTTCTTCTTTCACTTTTTTGTACCAATCTCTTCCTAAGAGACTTTTGATTTCTTTTTTCGGACCAATTGATGTTCTTCCTCTTCCACTTCCTCTTCTTCTTCTTCTTCTAAACACCTAATTCTTGCTGATTTTTCTTTCTTTTTTCTCTTTGGAGCCTTTCTTTTCTCAAGGAGGATGGATGTATCTATCTTCTTCAAACCACCTATTGGTTTTATTCTAGAAGGATTTGTAATAATACATGTTGAGGTTGAGGTCCTACCTGATCTTCTTGATCTCTATATTTCTTTGCAAGATCCTTAGAGGTACCAAACTCCCTTTTTAACTCAACTTTCATATTTTCAACATTTTCTTTAATATCCTTTTTTTCTTCTCTAGGTTCTCTTTACTTGTTTTCTCTTTATAAGTACCAAACCTTCCTATTGACAGATCTCTAGGTTTTCTCAATACAATCTTTACAAGACCAATGTATTCAAACTCATCTACCTCATAAGGCATCTCTAAAACCCAAAGAGTTATGGGTTCAACTACTTTTGTGTAGTAGTTATCTCTACTAACCATAAATGTTAATTTATTCTTATGCTTATCCACAACTTTACTTGGAATCCTCTCTCTCTCTTTCATCATAGCTTGAAAAGGTTTAAAGAATCCCCATAACATTGAATCACAAGACTCTTTACTAGGAAATCTCCTCAAATAATCTCTAATCCAAACATCTATAGGAATATTATCTTTCCATACAACATTATTCACTTTAGATAACTCATTGAGAAAGTAAAACATTAAGAAAGGGTATTTTTACTCTTTCATTTTCTATATACTTTCCAACAATTAAAATCTCAAGAGATCAAAAAGATAAAATTCCTTTCCTTCTTACACCATTTGATAAGCCATGTGTATTATTGTGGTAGTGACATAATTCTGAGCGTTTTTGAAAAATATCCTATAACCAATCATCATTGTAGCATATTTGACTACTAGATCTTCAATTTCATTCACTGTTAAGGCATGTTTGTCGAACTTGGATCTAATAAGATTCATCACCACTTTATTATTTATCACTTTCAATGTTGGGATAGGTCTTATGGAGCTCAAACTAGTAAAAACCCTAATTTCCTCTTTGGTTATCATATGAAGCATGTCCAACCACATGAATTTATCATGAATTCTACTTATACTTCACCCACTCATCCTCAAAACATAAATTAAGAAATTCTATTCGCACATGTAACATTTTCTCTTTCAAGCTAGCATACTCTAGTTTCAACTTGAAATCATCTCCATTTAACACTTTTTTCGTAAACTCCACTAGTTTCATTCGATATTTAACCAACTTTGAATGAATGTAAATTCGCATATCCTTTCTATGCAACACATTTAAAGGAACCCTAGAAAACACCCCTTCTTTATCTATTTACATCGATTTGAATGGATGCTTCTTAAATTTAGGTCTTAGTCTCTCAAGCACATTAATAATTGAGGAGTAAACATTATGAACTTCTCTGAGCGGGTTTACAAGAATTTATAAATACCTAATGAATTTTTTTTAGTATGGTTTCATTCAACACTTCATATCTCATTTTATTTACTCTCTTCTTCAAATTTTTGAACATAAATTCCTTTTAGAATGTCCAAAATAAAATATAAAAACTTTATTTGTGACCTAAAAATCACATTAAATGAAATTGTGAAAATTTAGGTCAAGTACTATCAAACCTTTAGTGTATCATCATAGGGGCTCTGAAACATTCTAAAATCTTAGCAACAAGAGATATCTGACTAGATATTTCACCAATGGATCAAGCAAACCAACCTATACATGCACAAGTATGCTGAAGACATCAACATCTCATCTTTGGTAGGGGTCTTGAAAGTTTTCTATTATAACTCCCCCTAAGCCAAAATCTCTCTATCTAGTTTTTGAAGGAAACATCTACACCATAATTTGGCACATAATCATTCTTCACATAATTCTCTTCCTTTTTCTTCTAGATCTTATTCATCCCCTTCTTTAACTCAATCAGATCAATCTTCTTTTTTGGAATAGAGGGTTTCACATGCTTTCCTTTGTAAAAATTAGCTATGTGTCTTGGTTTATTGTATTTATAGCATGTGAAACTTTGTTGTGGAGAAAAATTACTTCTACCCATTTTAGATTTGAATTTATAAACCTTATGCCCAAACCCATTAAATGAGTACTAGTAACCAAGGAACGATTGAGGCATCATACCATTATTGTAGCCATTAATCATCTATCTTTTGCATTTACCATCCTTATGAAAAAATCTATTGTATGCATAGCGTTGACCAAAAAATGATTGAAAATTTTGATTCATCCTACTTATGCATTTATAAGCCTTATACTCAAACCCATTACATGAGTACAAATAACAAAGGAATGATTGATGCATCATACCATTATTGTAACCATTAATCATCTATCTTTTTCATTCACTAGCCTTCTGAAAAAATCTATTGTATGTATAGCATTGACCAAAAAATGATTGAAAATTTTGATTCATACTACTACATTTTATAGCTCTATGTCCAAATTTATGACAAAAATAATAGTAACCATTTAAAGATGGATACTTTTGTGCAACTGGTTGCTTGATAGGTCTCTTGAAATATTTCTTCTGGTTTTGGATATTTTTGACATTTCTCTTCTTATCTCTAGTCTTCGTTTGCTCACTATTCTCTTGGAGTATGATTTTTCTTTGATATTTCACCTTTTTCAAACCCCAATATTTATTTTTCTTTAGAATATTTTTGGCTAGCAAGAATACCATTAAGCAAGGTGGACCCCTTCTTGAATTTGTCCTCTTCACTCTTTGCTTTTTCAAGATCTTTCTTTAGAGACACAATCTCTTCTTCAATATTTGAGAATTCTGTAGACTTGTCTTTTAATTTGGCATTCAATTAGTCTTCAACACTTTTTCCTTCTTCAACTTGCACTTTTCGATTAGTGATTGTCTCATTTGATTGTTTAAGTTTCTCATTTGTTTCCTTGATTTTCTCTTTAACTTTCTTGACTTGATTCCTCAGCTTCTTGATACACTCATCTGCTTCCTCAAGAGTTTCTTTTAGATCTCTATTCTCACATTCTACTTTATCTAGCTCACCAAGAGCACATTTGATTCTCCTTCCCTATCAACTTCGTAGTATTATTTAGTAAACCCTTCCCTAATTATCTCTTCTAGAGGAATATGATACCTCCTAGTTTTCATGTGTTCAATCTCCAAGATCTAACTTATTTGTTAAGAAAATTGAAGCAACCTTGCTCTAATACCAATTATTAAACAACCAAAATATTATGTAACTATAACGAAGATTTTGGTACCCACTTAGGGTCTCTAACACTTCTAGGGTTTTTCACCTAAGAGGATAGAGAGGGATACCAAAATGAATATGTTACATTCAAAGATAAGGGGGATTGATTAAGGGTTTTTTGATGTGTGTGAGATTCCCTAAATGTAATAAACTAGAAATAGAATGATTTATTGGATGCTAAACTATTGAAATGCAAAGTGCTGGAAAACACAATGTTGTATGCAAACATTAACTAAATGACCTAAGAAATGTACACTAAACTAATCAGAAAGATGAAAGATAGAATGTGTGCACTTGGGATTTGAGGAAGGATTTGATGGAGGTTTGGAATTTTGGTGAAAATGTCACAGAAGCTAAAAGGGACACTTGTGACAATCTGGGTGACCTAGTCCTAGATTTGATAAAACTGGTCTAGAGTCCGTTTTTGCCAAATGGGTGTCTGGAAATGTAAAAATAAGTGAAATGAATATCCAATGGAACTAAGTTGGATTTTTTGGCGACTTAGTCCTCTTCTAGATTTCTAGAAATTCTGAAGGGAAAATAAAAGCCCTCAGTCTGCACTTCGGTTCTTCACAGATGTCCGCTTCTAAAAATCTGATTTTTGGGCCTAAAAGTGACTTTTTGTGGACATTGAGACATTGCAAGCAAGGAGAGGTTTTCAACAAGTCTTCAAAGTCTTCAATGATCTTCAATGTACCTAAATTTGCAAACACACAAGGAGAAAAAGGGAAAATGTTGATTGTTAGGGCATGGGGGTTTTCCTTGGTCAAAACCCTTTTAGGTAACTAAACCAAAATGAATAAAAATAATGTAATGGAGCATGAATCAATAGAGTAATTTACCTTTCCATGATTATTTACCTTGAGTTGTTGAACAATCATCCCTTGAATGCTTCAGAAAATATGTCTTGTTGACTTCGAGTTCTCAAACCCTAACTTGCTTGAGAAGGAGAGAGAGGAGAGATAAGAAGAATAAAGGTGATTTAGAATATTGAAGATTAGAGATTATGGTGAAAAAGATGAGAAAAACCCTTATTTATGCAATTTATGCCCCAATTTTCTTGAAATAACACCATACAGGTTGACCTTAGGGTTTTAGAGAAAAAATCCTAAAAGAATATTGAATTAAATTTAAATTTTATGCCACATGGGACTAGGTTTCCCAAGATGGCGACCTAGTCCACTTGAGCATTTTCATTGATTTTTCTGGGATTAAAGTATGATTATTTTTTCTTGTCAGGATTGTCTCATGAAACACACTATGATGGGACTTATATGTTCATTAAAGGGTCATTATAACATAAGAAAGGGTTGATTTTAGTGGTGACAAGCCTAGGAAAGTATGAAAATATTTTGCAACACCTTACAACACTTTGGCACAAAGATGGGAAAGGGTAAAAAGAGATTAAAAAAAGGTCCAAAATCCATAGGCAAGGGTTCAAATAAGGAAAAAGTTTTAAAGGCTACACTTTTTGGTGACACAGTAACATGCCAGACTAATATTTCTAAAATATTTTAATAAATGACATTATGAATATAAAATTTATGATGTAAATCCCATAGATATTTTCATTTAGCAATTTCATGTCCATAAATAAAAATTGTACTGTCAAAAAAATCATCAAGCATATTTTCACACTTAATTTGGGAATAATTGATGATAAATTAGACTTAATGTCACTTTGATCTAGTGTTGTGAGGTGTTTTTCACATCCACATTAGGTCTTTGGCCTTTTTAAAGCTAAATAAACTTAACTCTACCTTAACTTAACATTATTTTGACTTAAATTGAGACTATAGATCATGAATCACATCAATCATTGTACCCTATTGATTGCAAATATTGCCTCCTAGATATTGCAAATAGGACTACCCATCTCTATGCAAGGATTGTCATGTATAAAAGCATTATGGCACCATTTCATTGTCTCTCCAAATCTTGTAGCATTTCCCTCTTCACTGTTGTACTTTATGACTTTTCCTAATGATTTCTTACTATTTGAATTCAATAGTTGCATCATTGTGAGCTATCCTTAATGGGCATTGCCACTATACAAAGTATGAACTATTATGTACCCACCCTAGATTGGCATTGCCATGTTAATAAGGTTGTCACTTAATATTAATTGTCCTTCAATGATAGTCCTCCTATACAATGTTTTAAGAAAAAATTCCTCAGCATTCTCACTTCTTTTCCTTTGAAAGTGAAAGTTTCCTTATACTAACTACCATGCTTTAATTTTGGGAAACTATCTCATACCATAATGATTGATACCTATTGTTACTTGGTCATAAAAACCATCAATAGAATCTTGATGATGACATTTTTTGCATTCTCCATGATTACCTTGAACATGTATATGTCACCTATGAGAGTGACCGAAACTCACTATCATGGATGGTGTATGGTTGTTTGAGGGAATCATAAAGAAATGAATTACACCTATATGCTTCATCAAAGCACAATAAAATAGTAAGTTGAGCTCAACCCTTGTGGGAGCCACATTTCACTCCACTTTCCACCATATGACAAGTCAAAACATCAATATGAAAACACTTGTATCTGCACATGAAACAAACATGTTAAGGAAAAAATGTATTTTTAGTTGTGTAGGGTAACTTGATCATTTTTATGGACAGCTGAAGTATGAATTTCTTGTTTAATATACATAGAGATCAGCATATATGTGCATAGGTTTTTATATATCTAAGGTTAGAGAATTTTCATTACTCTAACAACACTCATTGCTCAATTGTAGGAATCAGGAGCAAGCAGGAGCTAGGAGGATACAAGCAGACCAAGGCAACAACAGGGAAAGACAACACAACAAACCAGTCATTCAAGCAATGACTAGTCTCCTTCCTTAGTTGTACATTTACTTAAATTACTTATCCATTTATATGTTTTTCTTTATCTACATTGAATAAGTTAGTCTCACGGCTTGTGTGAGACAATATACACTTCATTATCAATATAGATTACTTATTTTTTAGAAAGACTTGTATAAATATTTCTTATGCAAGATGCATCTGTTTAAATGCAGTAATTTTTCATTTATGTAATCTTCAGATTTCCTTTTATACATTTGAATGTAATGTAGGAAAATTTAAGAAATGTACCTTTCTTTAGTTTTAAATCAAAAAGCTCTACCTGATTGAGCTAAGAGTGAAAATCTGGTAACATTTATAGCAATATCTGTTGGGTGTTTTCCTTCTAAACATGAAAACCAGTTTCCTAGGCTTGTCCATTGGGCATAGAGTCACTCAGAAACTAGGCTTATGAATTTTGAAAGATAGGCTCAGAAATTCTGTAACTCATACTTGATATGAATGACACATTGAAACTTATTGAAAACAAAACAAAAGAAAGGGAACTACCTAACTGTGTTGATACAACACTTAGGGAAATGAAAACTAAAACATTAAACCTATGCTAACCTAAACTAACTAGCAAAGAAGCCGGTCAAATAAAACCATTGATTGGCTTTGCAAAATAACAACCCTTCCTAATCAACAACCGATGCATTACACAATTATATATTGCTGAAAAAGCATGAAGCATATGGATATATTTAATATAATTTTGCAATGTTTCATGAAATATGAAAATAAGCTCACTTACACCTTGATTGTGATCATGCTTAATTCTATCCTGGACTGGACAAATGAGCTAAATTCGATCACTTTCAGATACAACTCTGAATTTATCTTTTTCTTCAATTTCACCCTCATGCTTGGGCACAAGCATCATCTCTATTACTCCAATTGCCTCCATACTGGCTAAATTTCTAATAAGACAACCCCTTGAACGAACAAAATTTGAACTACCATTGTTGGCTACTTTTCTATCTTCTTGCTTCTCATGGTTGTTCTGCTTCACAGCCAAGTCTAGAAGACAATCAAAATGCTTAGAAAAAATAGTGTTACCTTCATCTTGCATAATAAGCTGCCATGTTGATTCTTCCTCCATGGTCAATGAATAATCTTCTTCCACTAGGGTAGCTAATAGCTCATCAAAGCCATTAGCTTCTAAAAGGCTCTTGAGGAAACCCGGTACAAGCTCAAGGTCCTCATTATCATCCAAGGAATTACACTCTAACTCAGGCTTGTCTTTTTCAATGAAGGAAGGTGGAAACTCAAACAATGAAGTCTCTTGCGATAAACCTTTATCTGGTAAATTAGCTTCAAACTCTGTTACACAACAGAAAGGAAGCTCCTTCAACCAGCCAAGGCCTTGTGTATCAGGTTCACAAGAAACCTCTTGATATAAGAGAATGAACTCCTCTCTATCAATACCACATTCCTCATGTTGTTTCAGCATTTTCTCAAGTTTGTGAACTTGTTGTCCTAGATCAACATGGCTGCCAACTATTTCAAACATGTCTAAATTATTGTCATCCAACCTTGAGAAAAACTATTCAATAATCCCTGTGTAGATTTCTTCATAAAGCTCAAGATTAGCATCTTCATTCATAATATGTTCAACAATATCAAAGTTTACATCATGAACAATGATATATGCTATTTGAATTCAGTAGTTGGATCATTGAGAGCTATCCTTAATAGGCACTTACATTAAACATAGTGTGAAGTGTTATGTACTCACCCTGGACTATCACTACCATGTCAATAAGGTTGTCCCTTAATATTAATTTTCCTTCAATGATAGTCCTCCTACACACTATTTTAGGCAAATTTTCCTCAGCATTCTCACTTCTTTTCCTTTGAAAGTGAAAGTTTCCTTATACAAACTATCATGCTTTAATTTTGGGAAACTGTCTCATGCCATAATGATTGATACCTATTGTTACTTGGTCATAAAAACCATCAATAGAATCTTGATGATGATATTGTCTGCATTCTCCATGATTACCTTGAATAGGTATATGTCACCTATGACACTGTTTGAAACTCACTATCACAGATGGTGTATGGTTGTCTGAGGGAATCATAAAGAAATGAATTACACCTATATGCTTCATCAAAGTGAAATAAAACAACACTTAGCTGAGCTCAACCCTTATGGGAGCCAAATTTCACTCCACTTTCAAAAATACAACAAGTCAAAACATCAATATGAAAACACTTGTATCTGCACATGAAACAAACATGTTAAAGAAAAAAAGCATTTTCAGTTGTGTAGGGTAACTTGATCATTTTCCTGGATAGCTAAAGTATGAATTTCTTGTTTAATTTACATAGGGATCAGAATTTATGTGCATAGGTGTTTATATATATAACGTTAGAGACTTTTCATTGCTCTAAAACACTCATTACTCAATTGCAGGAATCAGGAGCAAGCGGGATCTAGGAGGACACAAGGTGACCAAGACAACAACAAGGCAAGACAACATAACAAACCAGGCATTAAAGAAATGACTAGTCTCTTTCCTTAGTTGTACATTTACTTAATTTACTTATCCATTTATATGTTTTTCTTTATCTACATTGAATAAGTTAGTCCCATAGTTTGTGTGAGACAATGTACACTTCACTATCAATAAAGATTAGTTATTTTTCAAAAAGACTTGTATAAATCTTTCCTATGCAACATGCATGTGTTTAAATGTAGTAATATGTCATTTATGTAATCTTCATATTTCCTTTTATGCATTTTAATGTAATATAGGAAAATTTAAGAAATGTATGTTTCTTTAGTTTTAAATAAAAAATCTCTACCTGATTTAGTTGTGAGTGAAAATCTCGTAACAAAAACAACTTGGATATAGTTGAAAAAGATTGGGTGCTATAGATCAAGGTATCTATATCCCTATAGAATCTCACACACAAGAAATTACTAGTGGTCTTGGTTATTTCCCCTCAAAACAAATCAACAAGCCTTCACTTAATATCAACACTATTAGAAAAGTTTCCTCTAACGCAAATTTAACATTAGTCCATCCTGAACTAATAAACACTAGTGGTCTTGGTTGTTTTCCTTTGAAAGAAATGAAAGAAACAAAGAAATATTTGCTTAACATAAATGTCATCACACAAAACACTAATTATTTGAATCTAATAGATTTTACACCATCCTATAAAGGAGAGGACAAAATATCACAATCTCATGAGTCTTGTTGAAGTATGACACCTCATGCTAAGCAATAGACATCTTTGTTGCAAAATAAAGGAGCATCCTCTACTTTGATCAAGAAGGTATCTTGTCGACACTCCTCCAAAATCATTTGATATCCCTCCCCACAAGAACATGAAAACAAATTTACTACAAGAGTTCATTTTGTGCATATCACAGAGTTCATGGTCATTCTACTAATGAATGTATGGCTTTAAGTAACAAAATTTAGATTCTTAGGGATTGTGGTTCTCTTCCTTGTATTGAAGCACCTAGTTCCTCTAATTGAAACTTATTTTCATCCTATTCAACTCATCCTTTTCCTACACTAAGTGGGGGAAAGGGGTTAGGTAGAATTATCCTCGTATCTCACTTGTCATTGTCTCTTTTGGCTAGTTGACAATCTTTCGTGTATATATAAGAGCAAGCTTGGGATGTGGATGACATGCCTTATGTTGGCTCAAATGTGACATACTTATTCATCATGTAGTTCGATTCAAAAATATATGACTTGGCATAGGCCTTTCTAAATAAGTTCTCATGACTTCTACTTTAAAGCAATTTCTCACAACAACGGTGTTAGCAACCAATTTAAAGTGGGGGAATACATCTACACTCATGTACCATTGTGCAATTTTATTTATTCTTTTAATGCATCCTTTTCTTGGCGGTATCATTGGGCTTGATTCCCTCCGAGAGCATGATATTTATTTGATTTGTCCTCCCTTGGAGACATTTGACACAATATTCCCTAAGAATAGACCTTACATGAACTAAGTGAAATCAATTTGAACATTCCTTATACTATTTTCATTTACAACATCGGTTATATAGCCACCTTGCATAACACAACTTGCATGCCTATGGATCCATCTTGTTTGTTCACGAGTTTCAAGCATACAAACATTTTCTTTCCTCATGAAGCTCAAATTCATTATTACATAGTGTGTTATCAAAGTTATCAAGAGGTATAACTTTGGTATAGTTTTGATGGGAAGCCGAATGAGGGCATGAATTTCCCTTATCCACTCATGTGTGTGTGTGAGCACATACTAGTCATGAGCGTATGTTTATCACCTTCTTGGACTTCTCACCCAATAGATAGCCTGAAGTTTTGTTGCCCCAGAGTGAGTGTGCATTTTTGGACAAACAACTTAGATCTGATCTATATCATGGTGGATAAATGGTTGAAGATTGATCCACCTTTTTATTTTTATTTTTCTTTCTTTTAGTTATTGACATTGCATGTTTGCATATCTTGATGTTATATATCATACACCTTGTGTGTCTCCTTTTGTGCTTATGTCAATTTGACTTAGGATTTTGGATCTTGGGGGCTTGACCACCTCCTTGATCTTTGTTACCCTAGACCATCTGCATCGATACACTTGGACCCCTCTTAGTGTGAGTTTGAAGCAAGTTCATCCTCTCACTAAAGTAGGGGCTAAATGTAGTGTCAATTTTTTTTGTTGTGTACATTTTCAAACTTTATCTTAGAATAATTAATGATAAATTAGACTTAATGTCACCTCGATCTAGTGTTGTGAGGTGTTTTACACATCCACATTAGGTCTTTGGCCTTTTTAAAGCTGAATAAACTTAAGTTTTCCTTAATTTAATGTTGTAAAGTGTATTTGATTACACCTTCACATTAAATTTAGGAGGCTTGTAAATTAAATGGACCTAATTTAGTGTTATAATTTGTTTTACACATTCACATGAGATTTAGGGACCTTCTAAAGCTAAATAGACCAAATTTTTCCTTAATTTAATGTTGTAAAGTATATTTATTTATACTTTCACATTGGATTTTGGGACCTCTTGCATTTATGACCTTTATATCATCATTAATAGGCCCCTAAGACCCTATATTATGCATACCAAGGCATATTTCAATCAAAAACTTGACAATATCAACATATAAACCTAATTTACACACTCCCTAACACTTTAGCACTCAAAATAGGCCATATGGGACCCAATCACTACTTTGGGTGAATGAGTCCCATCTACGTGGAACCCATTTTCCATAGATGGTGAATGAGTCCCATTTGGCCTATTTTCAAGGTTTTAAGTGGGAAAATTTGGTTTTGATTTCAAATTTCTTCTATGTTAGCCTTTGGGATAAAATGAGAAGTCATTCAAGTGCATTTCCTATATAAAAAACCTTTCTAATCACTATTTCATATAATCCTACATGATATCAATCCAAGCAAGAAAGAGTTAAGCATTCCAAGACTTTACAAGATCATCAGGATAGCATTTAAGACCATTTTAAAGGAATTTATGGGCATAATTGTTCATCAATTGTTGTAGCAATTCAAGATCCATCATCATGTCAAACATATCAAGCATCAAATATTTTATTGAGCTAGTGTTGTGATGTAGCATTGAAGATCCAAGATTAACCATTGTTCTACTCCTATTGTCAAGATCAAGATCTACATCTTTCATGGCCATTTCATATTGAGCTACAAATTTACAAAACATAATTTATAAGGCATCATTCTATTATAAAATGGTTAGTTCTCCCCTTAGGATTCATGACATGGACTAATCACCTCCCTTGGATCCGTTAACTTTGACAGTTGTATCGATCATTAATAGGTCAATCTTTTGGTGCAATAAGAATTGTGGGAGAAGAATTGGTATCAGAGCCAAAGGTGCCAAGTTGGAATCCCCTTGGGTAATACTGAGGGGGAGTTTGTTGGAAAATGATCAACGCTCCCCTCAGGATTCATGACATGGACTAACCACCTCTTGTGGATCCATTAACTTTGATAGTTGTATCAGGCATTAATAGGTCAATCTTTTGGTGAAACGAAAACTATGGGCCAACACATTCAAGGTATCATTTTTCATGTTTCATATCCTATGTTTCATGTTTCATGTCGTTATTTCATTGTTTCATCATTTGGTTTAATTACCTAAAAGGGGTTTGACCAAGGAAAACCCTTATTCCCTAACAATCAACTCTCTCTCTCTCTCTCTCTCTCTCTCTCTCTCTCTCTCTCTTTGTGTAATTTTAGATCTAGGTGCTTTGAAGACTTGAAGGATCATTGAGGATTAGGTTACAAGCTTGGATAAAGTTTTTGGATTTGTCTCCTCATTGGCAAGGTCATAATCATTACGAGAATGTCACCTACAACCCCAAAATTAGAGTTCTAGATTCGTAAATCTAGAGAAGTTGATTGAGCAGACTGAGAATTATAGATTGAGACCTTGAAGTCCCAAAAAATTGAAACTAGAGTCATTCACCACAAGTGGTGAATGAGTCCCACTATAGATATTTTTCAGATACCCTTTTGTTTGAAACCTACTCCTATGCAAAAATTTAGAACTGGGACCGATTCACCAAGAATGGTGAATGAGTCTGACTAGGTCAAAAAGTTAGAATTTACAACATTTTAGGACTCTTTCTAGCCATCTTCAAGTTTCCAGGTGCACACATTTCATCTTATAGTTTTTAAATCTATTTTATATGAATTTATAGGTTATTTAATTAAAGTTTGCATAATATTAGGGTTTTGCATTTCATCTTGCATTTCATTATATTTTCCAAGTTCTTGAATGGTGGTGAACCCCTTATTAGTTTGCATTCAGCCCTTAGGATAGCCTTATTGCAAGATCTCTTTCTCCTTTGCATTAAGATCTCTAGGGTTATCCTTGAATTTTAGTTGGAGAAAAGTGATGTTCTATGTCCTAAACCATAGAGCATCCATTTTTCAAATAATCAAAGATAAATAAATTTGAATATATATTCTTTTCCAAATATAAATATTTAATTTAGAAAGTTTTACATGGAATTCAAATGCCTCAAATTTAACACATTAATTACATAAATGATACAAGTACATAAATAGGATTCCAATATAGTTCCTTTTTTGACAACTATCCTCCTATGGTGGATGAGAACATGGTTGAGGTGCTTCTCCACCCAACCATGAAGCAATGCTTCCCTAGAATTATTTTATGCATTGAAGAATACCTGACCCTACATGGAAAACATACGAAGAGATACATTTTGCAAGGTGGGATTTGTGCGTGCCTAACTAGATGCATTTATATATATTGTTAGAACATGCAAGTTCCATGTTAGGTAAATAAATATATATTAACAAAGAGAGGATAAATAATAAATAGTATTGTTCCAAATAAAAATGACTACAAAGCTTGGCCAAGCTCATGCTGCATAAAACAAAACTCAAATTCTATTTGAAAAAGAAAATCTACATTCTCTAGCACCCATTCCTGAAATAAAAGATTTACATAACAAAGGGGCATCCCTCCCTTCTAAACCATCTACTAGAATCATAACTCCAATGTGCTAAATTCTATCTTAGTACTCTTGTATCATTCCATTTCAATACCATCAACAAACATTCCATCTAAAATCTGGTATCACCATTCATCTATTCATCATACAACTATCTTTCCATCAAGATTCATATTACAATTCAACACTGTTCCATTTCTATAGTTCTTTCCTTTGCAAATCAAGTTAAACAATCTCAATCAACGAGTATTCAAGATGAAATCAGAAGGTATACCACATGTATGTGCATGTGCATAAATGAATCATTTATGCATGTACACATATATGCCTAGAAATAAACACAGTTTGGAATATGTGTATGCATTCTAAATATTAAAAGAAAAATATTCCCTATGTACAGGTTTCCATATTAAAAAAAAGTATCAAATTTTTTCAGGTGTTTCATTTGATCTCTTAGTAACAACTATTCTCAATTAAGATACAAAGGAATCATTAAAACAATAGTCACTTGTATCATATAGACCATAAATCAATTTAAAATGGAACATGAATGATTTATAAGCTCAAGAATAACCAATTATAGTTAAATAAAATAGATTTAATAGAATAAAAGTATCATTCAGTCTAAGAAAATGTAAGGTTATATATTCGTTCTATTTCCAACCAAAATATGTTCACATATCATTTAGTTTTGATTAACACCTTATTATTCATTTAAAAATTAGAACACTATAATGTTGATTGCTCTATTTTAACAATAATTATATTTCACATAAAGGTGTCAATGAGCATGTTATTGTGTAGTCGATAACATGATATTGGTTATCATTAAGTACCTTCGTTTACCCATTATCTTCTATGCTATGGTGAAGGTACCTTTTATCTATAAGAAATAGAGTACAATAATCCTTTGATTCTGATTTAACATTGGATGAAAATGATACTATATGTATACATATATATACATATATAAAATTTGTATGAGAGAGATGATTCAAATGATTCATATAACCCATGACCTAAGATGACCTAAAAACTAGTGACATATAATAACATCATGCATTGTTGTCATGTATGGAATGTTAACAATGTTTAGTAGAGGGTTATCCTTTGAATGATAGCATCGTTCATATTCCTCTTTTTAATAGAGTAAGGTTATATTTTTTGATAGATTAAAAAATACAAGGGGAATATGAGTACATTGTTTGACCCATGCTTATAGTAGGGCTCGAATCACCACATAAAAACTCATTGAATGGTAGGTGTGATAAATGTAATATAGAATTGAATGATGCATGTCGTTCATTAATAAACAAAGTAATGAAACAACATAAACCATTCAACTAACAATAGATAGATTCTCACAGAGTGTTAATGAAATGGTAGTCATCAAATGGTGACATCTGTTCACCCATATAATGATTCATAGACAAAAATTTGAACATCATACGATGGACCCCTTCAAACAAATAGAATGTACAAGATGCGGTTATCTTGATAAGTGAAATGCAATGATGAAGGTCAGGTCTAATGGCCATGGATACAAAGGATAAAGTTACATGCAGGTGGCAAATCATCATAGGTATTTAACTTGATACTCGAGCATGCTAGCTATCCCTGTAATGCCCCGCCACACAACCATAGAGGATGTTGAAAACAACTACTTAAATAGGCTAATTTTTTTTTTGTTGAAGTACAATTAATATATAAGTTCGCTTCCCAATGCAACCATCCCCTAAGGTTATGAGACTGAAATTACTCAACAACCCACAAACAACATAAATGAATCCATAACATCTATCTACTCAAGATAATAAGTACGCATACATTCCATAAAAGATAACTACATCAAGCATACTAGATAACTTTCAATTCAATTTATCCATAATTAAATATTACAATTACAACTGTCATTCCCCGAATGAGGCAAGTCCAATAAATAAGGTTATAGTTACAACTTTCACCTCAATTACAACTGAGGGGTAAAATAGTACAAGATCAACTGAAATGAGATAAAGCAAGAACTGAAACTGAATCCCACGAGCTCTCCAACTGGAAGTCTTGTCCACAAGAACATGAAGGAAGCCCAACGGATTTAGGTGCATGCCACCCAACCAAGTAGAACCCAAAGGCCCACCCCCCATGCTAGGAGATAGTAACAAGGAATCCTAACCAAGTCCATCTACCACTAGACACAAACTAACACAAAATTGAACCAAATTGAAACCACTAATCACATGTACAACACAACTACAACTCATATACTACGCACGTACAACACAAGTACAACTCTACATGGTCACATTGCTTCCAGAAATAAAGTAGATCAAGTTGTTATGAGAACCATACACACATAATCGAATACCAACTGTGGTCACATCAGGTATGTTACAAAAACCATACCCATAATAAACAAGTACCAACTATTGTCCTAGACAGAGTGTCATCACACAGCTCGTCATGGGTTATCCTCTAGGATTCTTCCTAGGCTCCGGCCCCCACTATGGGTTATCCTGGTGGCCTCTACCGAATTCCCAGCCCCCATACTCATTCATGTGGAATCAAATACCTTTCGTATGGACAAGATAGATGACCTTGCCGTTCCAGGCCTTCCCACTCACCCCAAGTCTAAACGAGCCCTTGTGTCTATGAGTGAGGCATAATTATCTTGATTAGTGAGAAGTACCTCCTAATCTTCTAAGTTTTTCTTTAGTTATCACTTGATTAAACCACCCCCGTAAGTTACCTAGTTTACCTCTTCCGGGCTCTAGCCCCTACGAAAGCCACTCTTCTACTTGACAACATACATACCAACCAAACACCAAGGGTACAAAGTGCAACATACAAAATACCATGACCACTCCTTTCGTAGGAGGTGACATAAGGTAACCCATCTCCAACACTGGAGGTAATAAAAATAACAAAAACCACTCCTACAAGGAGGCACAATTACATAATCCACTCCTTTCTCAGGAGGTACAAAACATTCCCATTCATGGAAACCGGGTATAACATTGACATATCTTCATGCACTACCCAAGGGAATTAACAAACAGTCGACATCACAAAATGACAACCCCCAACCTCTAAGGTCCTCTGGAAGACTTACAGATTAAAACACTTATTTAACCCAGTTCCCAAACAAGAGCACAAAGGGAATAATCACTGAAGGCACATGAAATAAACTACCTTTGGATATTCTAAATCCATTTTTTATGCTAACATTCAGTACTTACTTGCCTTGAGAAAAAATGAATTAAATAACGTCTTTTCAAGAAAAGGAGAAATTAACTCTAATAATCTAATTTCCCTACTTGCATTTAAAATTATGCTAAATTAACAAGTTAATTTCACACGGCAAAATACATTGCTTTAAAAATAATTATAGTTTCTTCAGTTTAAAATAGTCATTATTTCTCCTTGCAAATTGAAACATCTAAAACAAATCAATTAATATTGCTTATTTAAACATAATACCTCCAACTCCAATAATTGTTTTATTAAAATATGATAAAATAAATCCATTAATTTGACTATAGCATATTGGTCCAAAATTTTCTGAATTAAAATTAAAATAATTAAGTTTAAATCATACCTTTATTTTACTCATCCACTTAATATATATTTATATAATAATATTTTAATATTATTTATATAAATAATATTAAATAAAAATAAAAAATAAAAATAAAAGATATTATAATTTTATTTATTTTTAAATAAAAATAACCCTAACCTGCGCCTCGGGCCACACATCGCTTTTAGGGTGGGCTGCATTTTTTTTTGTGAGGGTGGTTTACTAGTCGCGGGTTGATTGTGGCGGCGGCTTTAGATTGGGCGATGACTGTGTGAACAGTCGACCCCATTGTTGGAGGCGCTATCCACAGCGCCGCCAACAATGGCGGTGGTTGTTTGGACAGTGGCCATGGCGAGGAGGTTGGGAGGACCACGCTGGGCGTAGCTCCCTTCCCACGCATCTCCCATGGGGGGGCGCGGTGGGGAGGTGAGCCCCCAGTGCCGCCTCCCACCATTTTTGTTCCATGTTTTTTTTTTTTGGTTTTATATTTTATTTTTTATTCTCAAACCTATGGATTTTTAACAATCCAAAAAATGATTTCATCATATTTAAAAGGAGCATTTTAATGACTTGAAACCCCAGCCAAATTATTCTAACAATATATATAAATATTTAAACATGTATGCATATATATGTATGTATATACATAAATTCCCAAAATAAATTTGCAAACCTAATTGAGGAAATAAAATTGAAATAGCAATTTCCAGCCAAGAACACCAAGATTTTTCTTGAAGCAATGCATTTTCATACAAATATTTTTGTAAACAACATATCTAAATCTATCAATTTTTTCAAAATCAAAATCAATATAATGACATGAACCTAGTTTTCAAAAGTTTGAGAAGATCCAGGTGATGCATGGATCCCTGCTTTGATTCCCTCTTTAGATTAGCCATTTTCACAACTTCAATCAAAACCCACAAAATCCAACAATACTTCCTCCCTCCATTTTCCATTTTTCCAAAAACTTCATAATCCAAAAATTGAAAAAGAATTCAACCATGAGGATAAAACCCTAAAATTTCAACAACCACCCTCATAAATTTCAGAAAACAAAAAATGCAAAATATCTCAATTTCCTCCATTTTTGAATTCAAACTCTCAAATTGACTTTTAAATCATTTTTCAATTTCAACAAATATCAAATAATTTTTAAAATGAATTTGCTTAATTTCAAATTAATTAATTTAATAAATTCAATAAAATAAATCTAATCCAAGATTATATTATTTTATTAATTAAATTAAATTAATTTAATAACTTTAAATAACATTTTTCGCATTGAAACTAGATTAATTTAATCAACAACCTTTATATATATAAATCCATTTAATTACCTTTTAACTTGCAATTTTAAATAATCAAAGAGAGGGAATAATAATCAAAACAACACAACCTGACAACACCTGACGACATACTAGGACTAGGGTGATGACCTGGCACGGAGAACCTAGCTACTATCTCCCAATCGAATACCATTGGGCATTGAACATGCTCCAACCTGTGAAACCAGGTGGAGTTGATGTCCTATACCTGTCAACCCGAAAATCAAGTAAACAATAACATATAATATAAAGAGCATAAAATACACACCATGAAGAGGAAATCTCAGAATCGTAGGGTACTCGCAAGCAAGTGATGCGATCCATTCCCTTCACCAATACAAGATTACTAAGTGATGAATCTAACATCATTAATTCAATTATCCACTATGCTAATCCAAAGCGTGACATAATGATAACATCAGGATCAGGTACCATCACAACAAAATATCACATTCACATTGCTTTATAGATAGTGATCAAATTGCAACTGAGTACCAGCATAAAATAAGGCCTAACCAAAGAGAACACTGTTCGATCAAAAGAGAAAAATGAAGGGGTCTTACAATCCCCAAAATCAAAGATCAATATGGTGGCTTAGCCCCAAATAGGGCTAATAGAGATGAATATGGGGTTGACTAGACAATGATAGAAACACTAATACAGAGCCACAATTATGCATGATAAGAGGACAAGAATTACATGATATCTTCAAAACACATATTATAATGAATAACCATTCAACTCAGAAAGAAACATCTGATATAGGTTCGAGAATACCTCTTCTTAGATGAAATTATTGATGATTTTACTTTGTTATAATTATTAATAGCTTCTCTTTTTGTTCTCTATCGATTTTTGCTTGATCTATTCCTAATTATTTTGATAAATTTCTCCTCAATTCACCCCCCTCTGACCATGAATATTTATTTTTCTTATATTTGGAGATAGTGGTCTTCATTTCTTTATCCATATCCTTTTCACTTATCTACCCACTTCCCCTCTATTTTTAGCATTGGTTGTTACTCTAATATGGGAGTTATGAATTAAAGCAAGAACTTATTATTTAAAACCATGGTAATACATATATATATGTATACGTATACTTATATATAGTTTCACCCACATACATATGTATATATAGATATATGCACACACATATATATATATTTTATGTAGGGATTCACAAGTATACATATTATTTCATTTTTCCATTTCTTTTATCAAAAGCCCATTTCCAAGTTTGTCAAATGGAGCAAATAGTACAATCATTTTCCTTATGATAATTGTATATGTTCAAATGTATTTCCAATACCATTTTGTAGCATCCCTCTGTTTTCTCTTATGTTAGATTAAGATGCTTTATTATTTGATCAATTCTTATTGAGCAATACGAACTATGTGTGTTATGAAATGTATTTCCTTGATGATTATTCTTGACATGCTTTGATTAAATAATGTTGGAATATTATGACATGATTATTGCCTATGAATTTTGTTAATGATGGAAGTGTTAGTTTGATGATATTGTATTGGTGAAGGGGACAAGATTGCATCACTCACTTGCGAGCGCCCTACGATTCTGCAATTTCCTCTTCACAATGTGTTTTAGGATGATTTTATATACATGTTCTATTGATGCCTTGGATACAGGTTTGCAGGTACATGACATCGACTCCACCTGGCTTCACAGGTTTGAGCGTGTCGACCCAACGGTATGATGATTGGGAGATAGTAGCTAGATTACCTATGTCAAGTCTACACCCTAGCCATAGTGTGTCGTCAATTGAGTTTGTTGTGTCTTTGGTTGCTTGTTTTTATATTATTTAATTCTGAGGGTTCATGATTATGGAAATGAATGTTTAAAATTATTGCTTTATATAATGTTGATTTTTATTTAATTAATTTTAGACATTTTGATAGAAGCTTTGTATTTAAATTAATTAATTTAATTTATTTTATTTAGCAAATTAAATTTAATCCATTGGATTAAATTTATTTATTAAGTAATTAAACTAATTAATTAAATATGTTTCTTTAGAAAGTTGAAAAATGGAATTTAAATTGGAATTAGAAGTTACTAAATTTATGTTGAAATTAAATTAGTATTTGGAATTAAATTGTAATTAGAAATTATTTTAACATGCAAAAGGCTTTGAGAAAATATCTCTGGTTGTTGAAAAGATATTTCTAATTTGACATGTGTGTGAGAAGAAGTAATTTTTACTCTTGGTTGAGATATTATTTGGAGGGAATTTAATTGAGAGAGAAAAGAAGTTTCTTCATGGGAGATTTTTGGAGAGGAAAGATATTATTTTTGGAGAGAGGTTTTGGTTGAAAAAATGGGAAAAACAAAGGGGATTCTCAAATATTTTGGGGGTTTTCTGTATTTTTACATCTTCCTGGAAGTGGTGATTTTGGGAGAAGCTTTGGAAATTGATCTCTAAAGGGGAGGCTCTACTTCAACTTTCTTTTCTTCAAGCTTCAGGAAAGTAGGTTCCTTCAAGTTCTATTTTATTTATATAATTGATTGAGAAAGATTGTCTGTACAAAATTTAATTTTGTAGAAGCTTTGCTTAAAATGGTAATTGAGATTGAAAGATTGCCTGTATAAGAATTTTTTGTGTTTTGGTTGTAGAAGCTTTAAATTGTTTTCAAATTTGTAAGGCTTCTTTATGTTGAATTGCTGTGAAAAAAATCTCAGAGGAAAAACAATTTATGATTTAAGAATTTAGGTTTAGTTTTTGAAAACCTCTATGTAAATTTAGAGGAAATGAATTTTTGTAATCTTTTGGGGTTTGTTTAAATTTGCCTATAGAAGTTTTGTTAAATTTTATTGTGAGGAAATCTTTGCAAATTATCTTTAAAAAGATTGAAATTGAAACCCTTTCATGAATTTGGGAAATGGTTATAGTTATTGTGAAAAAAATTCCTTCACCCAATTAAATATTTTCTTGTAGGTGTATATTTTGAAAAAGATTCCTCCAATTTATTTATTATGTTGAAATCTTTGTTTATATATATATATATATATATATATATATTATATATATAGATATATATATATATATATATATATATATATTATATATATAGATATATATATATATATATATATATATATTAGATTGCTCATATATATATATATAATATATTTATATAAATTATTTAAAAAAAAATTTACTCTATACTGTTTCGCCGTCCGTACGGCGTCCGAAATTTGGCGGAGTTAAATTGTTGTTCAAATTTTCTTTGGGTTTAATTGTTAATGGGGGAGGCTTGGGAGGCACTGCCTCCACCGCCGCCCCCATGAGGGCACGACTATGGAGGAAGGGCCTCCATAGTCCCCTCCTCCCCTCTCTCCATGAGACCGCACCCCTGTTTGGGTTCGGCTGTGCATAACACAGCCACCCCCAAACATTGGGTTTTCCTTTGTATGGAGGTTGCGGCTGTGGTAAGCCAGCCGACCCCCCCCCCTTTTCCTTTATTTTATATTTAAACTTTTAAAAAATAAAACCCATGTCCCTTTATCATATGGAGTTTAATTTGGATTTATTTAAATTTGTTTTTTATTAAATTTGGATTTATTTAAATTCATTTTTATTAAATTCGGTTTTATTTAAATTCATATTTTCTAATTTCGGATTTGATTGGTTATAATACCCCTCCATTTTGTATTTTGTATGAACATTATTGGTTCCTATTTATGCTTTACTATTGTGGTGTACTGTGACATTGTACTTGGTTATAGTTTATCTCTATGTTATCGTGATGTATCTTGACTTGATGATCCTACCTTTTGACGTGAATTATTATGGCATGTATGGAATTAGCATAAGTGGTTATTTAGTTATGATGTTTTATGTTTTGATTTTGTTGATATGTTACATGCGTCAGTCGGAATGATTGTATTGGTGAAGAGGATGGTATCGCATCACTCGCTTGCGAGTGCCCTGCGATTCCGTGATCTCCTCTTCATGGTGTATTTTAATTATGACATGTTTATATATATGGATATGCTCTTTGCTGTAGGTTGACAGGTACAGGACAACGACTCCACCTAGTTTCACAGGTTTGAGCGTGTCCATTGCCCAATGACAATCAATTGGGAGATAGTAGCTAGGATTCCATGTCAGGTCGTCACCCTAGTCCTAGTGAGTCATCTGGTATTAGTCGGGTTGAGTTGTCCTATTTGGGCCTTCTGGCTTAAAATTTCAAGTTTTATGTGCAAGTTAGGAAAATGATAAAATATATGCTCTAATAGTTAAATTGGCAATTACCTTGTTTGATTATGTTGCAATATAATTTATTGCATTGTTAATTTAATCTAAATTAGTTAATTTGAAAAGTTGAAAATTCAAAAAATAGATATTTTCCATTTTGAAGTTATGAGGGTTGTTGAGTTTTTTAGGGTAAAATCCTTATGGTTTGAATTGGCTTCTCAATTTTTGGATTTTGATTTTTTGCATGAAAATTTGAAATTTGTGAGAGGTAAATTGGGAAAATTTGTGGGTTTTTGGATTGGAGTGGCAAAATTGTGAAGAATTAGATTTGGTAGCAAGAGGAAAGGTTGAGCATCATCTGGTCTTCTTCAAACTCAAGTTTTATCAGGTTCTTGTCCTTTTTTTTGTTGATTTTGGCAATTTAAATTGTAAATTTGTGGATGTTTGAAAACCTGGTTGCATATTGTTTTCAATAATCTGATTGTGAATTGGAAGGGAAAAACCCATATAGGAAATTGAATTTATAGGGAGAAATATGATCAAAAAAATATATATATATATATTTCTCCAAGGAAGAACAATGGAGTTTTGCTTTGGTTTCAACATGCTATCTTGAAAGAAAATTTAATTTCTCTCCCCCATTCACCTTCATTGGAAAATTGTTTTTTTTTAAATTGATATATATAACTATATATGTATTTAAATTATAGTTTCATGTTGGGGTTGGGGTCATGCCCCCATTTCTGGTATTTTCAAAATGAAAATATGAAAATTTCTTTCAAAAAAAGAGGTCTAGTTTTTTTATGTTTTTTTTTCTCAAAAAAAAAAAAAACAAAAAAATTAAAAATAAAAATGAAATTTTCTTTGAGAATCTAGGTCTAGTTTTTTTGGAAAACTTGAAATTTGTTTTACACAGGAAAATTAAAAAAATAAATAAATAAAATGAAAAAAAACCAGAGGGGAGACGTAGGGGGCTCGACCCCCACCACGCCCCCATGGGAGGCGAGTGAGGGGAGCTGCGCCCTACGCGCACCACTCCCCACCCCTTCCATCATTGTTGTCGGTCATCCCTTTGGACGACTGTGTTTACACACAGTCTCCCCATTAATGGGGTCGGCTGTGTGTAACCACAGCCGCCCAGGGAGGCACGGCCAGGGGAGGCACGTGCCCCCCAAAAGTTAGGTTAATTTGTTTTTTTTTTGTTTTTAAATTTATTTTTTTAAATTTCATTTTTTATTATTATTAATATTTATTATATTAATATTAATAATATGTATGTATTATTATATATTTAATATTAAATTTTAATATTTAATATTATAATATATATGTATATATATATATATGTTATTAAAATATTAATATAATAAAATATTTTATTATTAGTTATAATATTATAATATTAATAATTATATTTTCATATAATTAATATTTATAATATTATAATAATAATACGCCTTAAGATAATATAATGTTGGTTATTTTGGGTTAAGGTGGGAATTGAATAATTGATTAAATAATTAATTAAATAGTCTTTAATTGGTTTTGCAAGGGAGCATTATTTTCTTGGGGAACTGATTGTGCAACTTTATTGTTATTTTCCTATGGCATGTTCTTAGAATATTAATATTAAATCAATGACATTTTGATATGTTAAGTATGATTTGCCAGAAAATGTAATGATGACATGATTAGTTAACAAATGATTTTTCCATAGGCCCTTTTTAATCTTCTAAACATTTATTTTTGAAACATAGAAATCAAACAATTCCTGATATCATTGAACAATAGTTAAACTGAAACATTGGAGTTGAATTTTATTCTTTTCCTGATTTATTAAATGCGGCAAATTACTGGATATTAATGAGGAAATGGGTTTAGTGAACCCAAAGTAGGATTGCATGTTTGCCTTGATTATTGACCTGTCCATGTCATCATTGGGATATGTGGGCATGGTACTTGTAAGTCTTCCAGATAGGGTCCATTCTTATGGTGGGTTGTCGTGTCAGGTTGTCAACCTATTTTGTACCCTTGGGAAGCATGTAGTATGTTGTCAATCATCACCCGGTTTCCACAAACGGGGATGTATTTTGTTTTTGGTTTTAGTGCGGATTATGGGATCTGTGTCTCCTTGTAAGGAGTGGCCTTGTGCTATGTTATACCTCCTAGAGTTGGAGTGGTTGGAACACCTTTGTTGTGTGTCGCATTGAGTATCCTTGGTATTGTGGAGTTGTTCCACATGCCATCATAGGGGAGTGGCTTGTAACGAGGGTCGACACACGAAGTGGTGCTAGGATAACTCATTACAAGTTAGTTAATCCAGTGATAACTAAATTAATCTGTTGGGAGCATCAAACACTTAATTAGATAATTATGCCTCACTCATGCATGCAAGGGCTTGTAAAGACTTGGGTTGAGACGAGAAGGCCTGGAATGGCAAGATCATTACCTTGTTACTACGAAAGGTAATTGATTCCGCATTGGTTTACATGAGGGGTCGAGAGTTGTTAGAGGTTACCAGGATAACCCAGTTTGGGGGCCGGGGCCTAGGAAGACTTACCAAGATAAACTATGAAACAATGTGATGACACTTCTCCTAGGTCGACAGTATGTTCGCATCAGTGATGCAGTTGATTGTTTTAATTTTGGAAGCATTGTAACCTTTTGTTAGTGATTTTGTTGTACTCACCCATGTTGATTATGTTAACCTATGTTTAGAGGTAGATGTACTTGTTTTAGGATTCTAGTTACTATCTCCTAGCATTAGGGGTGGACCCTCGGGTTCCACTTGGTTGGGTGGCATGCACCTTAACCGTTGGGCTCTTTCTTCATGTTCGTGTGGATGAGACTTCCAGTTGGAGAGCTCATGGTTGTGTCTGTTGCAGTCCTTTCTTTTTATCCTTTCCATTATTCATGTTATCACTACCCCTCTTGTTATTGAGGTGGAATTTGTAATTGTAATCCTATATTGTTGGACTTACCTCATTTGGGGAATGAGAGATTGTAATCTTGAGGTTTTGAATGGATTAATTAAATCAAAAGTCTTATCTTATGTTTGTTATTGTTTCACCTTCTTGGAATGTATGTGTAAATTTATCAATTAAATAATTGTCATAGTTTTATTCGTGTTTTGTTGAGGTTCTATATAACCTCTTTCTCGTAACCTTACAGGTTATTGTCACTAAATTAATTAACTCGCTTCTTATTTATCTTTTAAAAAAAAAAAAATTATTCCGTTTAAGTAGTTAATTGCAACTTCCTCTAGGGTTGTGTGGCGGGGTCTTACATTGGTTATGAAAGGTAAAATATATTGGGTTTACATATATTTTGTGTATATATATATTATTGTTTAGTTTTAATTGAAGAGATAATTAATGTTATGAAAATTTATTCATTATATTTATATGATTTTTTTTCAAATGTAATTTAAAAGGTAGCATGCATATTTATTCAAATAGAGGAAATACGTATACATTATTTGTAAATATTTTCCTGGAACTGCAGATTAGATATTTAGATTGGTTACATTTGTTAAATAGATGCATGATCGAGTTCAAGTCGAAGTTAATTCCAAAATGAAGAATTCTTGTAATAAAGAAATTGTTTTCGTTTAAATAGTAATTGGATTAGATACATGCAAATGCATCTATCAGGTGAATTTAATCTAATGTGTTTTTGAAAAAGAGAAAAAATATAATTTAATTAAATGATGTAAATTGTTTGAGAAAATAGATATTTTATTAGTTTAAAATTGAGGGAAGTGGAATAATAAATGGAATGATGTTCTCAAAGTTGTTTAAGTTAAAATTGAGATATTTGAAAAGTGGGTTAGTTAATTGGTTAAATTTTCCTCTTTGTCTTTATATAAGGGTTCTTATTAAATTAGAGAAAATTGATTAACTGGTTTTATTATTCCTTCTTATCATTGAATGTGAAAGGATTTAGTAAATCCAAATCTTAGATTTAATTATTGTGTTGATTGTTGATGTGGTTCTTCTAGTTGCATTTAAAGAAAATGAATATTTAATTAAGTGTGGTTGCGGGAATAGGTATTTAAAAGATATATATAATATGTTAGTTGAAACAAAGATTCTATTATTTTAAATTGAAAAATCAGGCGAAATGGTTAGTATGATTTTTATCTCTGTTTGGATGAGCCTTTTTAATTAATTAGTTAAATTGGGATAATTGAGTGGTGTGAATTGTTATGAGTCATTTCATTGACTGTATGCAAGGTTGTGATAAATTAGACTATTGTAAACATTAAACTATTATGCCTTTATGATGTGTTTGAGATATCTTCTATGGTATTTAGGGGTAATTGAAAAGTGGTATTAGATAATTTATTGTAAGTCTTCCTATTGGAGTATGTTAACTTTGAGAGTTGTTATTTCATGGTCTTGTCTTTTGTAGTTATCTATGGTAGTAAGGTTTGTTGATTTCAGTTAGTCACTCAGTTTCCACGAACGGGGAATGGTTTGTTGGATATTTTGTACCTCCTTAGTTTGGAGTGGTGATGAATCACATGATAACCATAGGAGGGTGAAGCTCAATGGGGGCTGAGATCTGAAATGATCTGATAGGTAACTCATGTATCTTGAGTGGATTTCTCCTAGGTTGAAGTATGTTTAGGATACTGGTGAGTCTATTTGTTAAACTTAGATAGCAATGTACTCTTTGAGTTAGTATTGTTCTTGTGGTGGTTTTTTTTAGTGTGGAGTCAGTTGTGACTAGAGGTTGTAGGGATTGTCCTTGTATTCGTGTTACTGTCTCCTAGCAGGGGGGTGGGCCTTCAGGTACCACTTGGTTGGGAGGAATGTGCGCCCTACGCCGTTGGGTCCCCCTTTGATTTGCAGATTGCGTTGCGAGGGTTTTCAGTGGAGAGCTCGTAGTGGTTTCATTCTTAAGATTAGGCTTTCTCTTTACTTTAGCATAGCTCTTGTAATTATTATTCCCCTCATTTGTTTAGGAGGAAGAATCTTGTAATTTTAATAGTTAGGTTTGATCTACCTCATTCCAGGAATTATTATTGTAATCTACTTTTAAGTTAATGTAATCTGGAACCTATTATATGTTTTTTTTTGCTAAGTAAAAAGCTGGGTAGGGCTAGCACCCATTTATATTAATAAATAAAATATTACATATGCGAAGGAATTACCAAACTACAGGCTAATTGTCCATGGCCTGCAAACCATTTCACTTCCACCTTAATGACATTCCCCTAGCTATAAAGACTACCAATCCTTACTACTTTATGATGGCTGACCAAACTACAATCCTCCACAGCTTATCTCCAACACACCAGCTCTCCACCGCCAACACAATGTTAACCATGACCAGTACCAGAGATGGCACTTTTGACAACTCATCCACCAATGTATTCCCTTCCCTATAAATATGGCTTATTTGAATATCCTCCAACTCCTCAATGAAGGTCCTTATGATAGCCAACCACCTGCTAATCTTCCAATTAGGGGCCGAGTTTTGTCTGACTACATTCACAATGATTAGTGAATCCCCTTCCAGATGAATTCTCCTCGCTCCTAATTCCTTACCCAATTCCAGTCCTTTCAGTGCTGCTCTGATTTCAGCGATGTTGTTAGTTGCTTCACCAATAAACTCCACTCATTCTGCTAGGATCTTCCCCTCATCATCCCGTGCCACACATCCAATACCACTCGGCCCTAGGTTCCCATTCGATGCTCCATCAAAATTGATCTTCACCCATCCTGAGCATGGGGCACACCATTTAACTCCCTTCCGCAGATCGCCTGGCTATGCTATTGGCTTAGTGCCTACCAATTTTGGAATCATAAGCCCCTTGAATTCTTTAACCAATTCATTGTCCCTATTAGAAAAGGTGATATGCTTTACATTCACCGATCTTACTGCCAAATTCACAACTTCCATGATGGAGACTTCGATCTTCTTAACCAACTACTCTCTCAGAATCATCTGATCTTTAAAAATCCTTCGGTTATGTTCTTTCCATATTTCCCAAATGACGATTGAGGGAGCAATTTGCTAGATGCAACCAAAGAAATCTTGCTTCCTATTGCTTGGCCAGCTAACAAACCAATCTGCCAACTCCTGTGGTCGAGGGGAAGAGAAATTTAATTTGGATTGAAGGAAGTTCTAGCAATACCTTGCATAAGGACATGACAAAAGGAGGTGGTTTGCATCTTCATCATGGTGTTTAAACAGAGGACATCTGCTTGGACCAATGATACTAGCTTTAGCCAGATGATCTTGTGTAAGAATTTTCTTTTGGATAGCCAGCCATGAGAAGACACCATCCTTGGGTAGAACATGCTTTCCCCACAGTAAATCTTTTGGCCAATGATTATCTTTGACAACTGCTTCCCCAACCTTTTATCCTAATTTGACACTATATTCCCCCACTGGCGAAGCACACCACCTAATCCGATCCACTGAATCTGAAGCCGCCCAGGTTCTATGTTGTAGAATCTCTGCCAAAACCACCTTTTGGGCCTGGGGTGCATTTAGCACCTCTAATGACTTCCACTGCCACTTTAGTACCCCATGTTCCCTTGAAAATGACCCATAATTATACACCTCCCTACCCCATACTCGCTTTGATTCTCTTCGGATCTTAGCCAGATGAGGGAGGGACATCAGGGTAGAATGTCCCTCCCACGAGTCCCCCCAGAACGTAGCCCTCCTGCCATTATTTAATTGCCATGTGATGTGCTTAGTAATGATGCATCTACAATCTAGAATAAAGTTCCATATCACTGACCCTCTTGGCGGGTCTTGGATGGTGAAGATTCGAATGTCCTCATCTGATTCAATATATTTCTTTCATAAAATTTGGACCTATTGTTGGTTCCCATTCCGATACAAATTCCAGACGAGCTTTGCACCCATGGCCATATTCATTAGATGTAGTTGCTTGACACCTGCCCCCTTTGCTCTGATCGGTTTACAGACCTTTCCCCATGCCATGAGTGGAAATTTCTAAGATTCTCCAATGCCACTCCAAAAAAATCTTCTCATGATTTCAATCAGCCTATCTTCTACTGACATGGGAAGCTTCAAACAAGACATAGAATATATCAGAATGGCAGAGAGAACTGCTTTGAGCATCATTACTCTAACAGCTGAGGAGAGCCACTTCCCCTTCCAGCCTTCCAATCTCTTCCTACAACTATTTAATAAGGGTTCCCAATAGCTGACTTTATTGATTCCAGAGAAAAGTGGCATTCCTAAAAACCTGCCAGGGAAGTTGGCATTTTTCAAACCAAGAATTCTAACTAGATCCCCTTGAAGCCTCGGTTGTACATTAAGAAAGAATAATTCTGACTTGCACCAGTTCACACACTATCCAGAGGCCAAGCTATATTCATCCAACAGATTTGTAATGCACCTGGCTTCTATTCTGGAAGCCTCACCAAATAGGATGGTGTCATCAACAAATTGATGATGAGTCACCCTATCCAAACCAAGGGTGACCTCGATGCCTTTCCAACTACTTTCCATCCTTAACTGATAGATGCTCCTACCAAGTGCTTCCACCATGATGATAAAGAGGAAGAGTTATAGGGGTCGCCCTATCTAATTCCATTAGAGGACTCAAAGAAACCATGTGCAGAGCCATTCACAATCATTGAAAATTTGGGTGAATTGATGCAGCCTTGTACCCAGTCGACCCAATCTTGTTTGAATCCAAATTTCTTCAAAACATCCACCATAAATTGACGGTCCACCAAATTGTATGCCTTAAGGAATTCAAGCTTAATGATCATGCTAGGAGCCCTTGCTTTTCTAGCCATATGAATAGTTTCATGTGCAACAATGATGCCTTCAAAGATAGATCTTGCAAGAGAAAAAACTCTTTGCTCTTCTAAAATGATTTTCTTAAGCCTATTGGAAATTATCTTAGTTGTGATTTTGTAGATGGTGTTGCATAGGGAAATTGGCCTGTAGTCTTTGAATCACTTTGGGTCTTTCTTCTTGGGGATGAGTGTGATGAAAGTGTGATTAAAAGCCCCCAACATCATTTCTTTTTTCCTTGACTCCTCAACCACCAAATGTACATCTAACCCAATGATATCCCAGAAAGCTTGAAAGAATCTAGCTGATAAACCATCTAGTCTAGGGGCCTTGTCAGCCCCCAACTGGAATGTGGCTCGTTTCACTTCTTCCAGACTAATTGGCTCATATAGCATTAAGTTGTTTGCATCATTGACCAAGGCTGGGATTCGGTCTAGAAAGAGCTCCCTCACCCTTCTATGGTCCCCGACTGCTCTATTGAGAATTGTTTGAAAGTAGTGGACTATGGCTTGATTCACTTCTTTTGTGCTTTGTGTGGTTGACCCATCCTCCTTCACTACCTCCAGTATGCTTCTCCGAGTCTTGTTAGTGTTCTCAGTCCTATGGAAGAATTTGGTATTCTTGTCACCTTCCTTCAGCCACACTTCCCTCGACTTTTGTCTCTAAAAGATCTCCTCCCTAGCCAAAATCTCTTTTAGCTCTGCCTTAAGTTGTAGTTCCAAGTCAAAGTCTACCCATCCATTCCTTTCTCTATGAATTTTTTATTCTGCTTGGATAGCTCACCTTCAACACGTGCTTTACTTAAGAAAATGTTACCAAACCGCTCCCTATTCCAATCCTTCAATTTATTCTTGATGTGTGCCAGTTTTTGTCTGAGAGAAAACATGCAAGTGTGATTGCCCCCCTACACTTCATTCAACCAAGTCTTCATTAGCTCATGTAGGGATGGATCCCTAAGCCACATGTGCTCAAATTTAAAAGGGATGTCACCCTTAGGGACCTTTGGCTTTAAGTACAACTGGACTGGGAAGTGATTAGAGCTAGTGAAAGGAAGAATCCTAGCTTCAAATGTGTCTACCGAAGGTCCCCAATCTCCAGCTAATAGGAATCTATCTAATTTTTTTGCAATGTGAGTAAGTCCTTTCCTCCTATTCGTCCATGTATATTTCCCATTCTTCGTTTGTACCTCTCTTAACCTCCCGATCTCCACAAAGGATTGGAAATCTGATTGTACCTTCGACAGAGATTGAATACCACCCAACTTTTGAGTATTATCCAAAGTTGCGTTGAAGTCTCCACCAATAACAAATTATGCACTAGCCTACAGGTGTATCCATGCCCCGATCTCTAACCACAGCTCCCTTTTCGCATTAGTAGCTATTGGTCCATAAACATTCACAACTATTATAAACTTGTTTTGACTCAGAGTCCTACATCTGACTGCCAACTAGTTTTTCTTTTCCATTAGAGTCATACACTAAATGAAGAGGGGATTCCACAACACTCCTAAACCTCCAGAAGCCCCAACTGACTCCACAAAGACTCCTTCCCATTGCTTCCAATTTCTCATTTTATTTCCTATCTCTTGATCTTCCCATTTGGTTTCCTGTAGAATAATTATGTCTACTTTACTTTGATCTAATTGGCACCTGACTGTGCGCCATTTGCTAGGGGTGTTTAGGCCCCTAGCATTACATGTGATAACCTTCATGGCTTTGTAGGAGGGGCTAGCTCCCTCCTGCTTCTTAGTTTCCTTTGGCCTTTAGCACTGGTAGCCATTTCCAATTTGGCTTTGTTAGATTTAGGACCCCTCTTCCTTTTGGTCATGGTATTTGGATGTTTCAATTTCAATTGGGTTTGCTCTAAGGTCCTTTCCTCAAAAAGGCCTTCTTGCTCATGACCAGGGCCTTTGTCCTCCTTCGGGTCTGAATCACTATCTTCCAGGTCCTCAAAGGTCTCAGTTGGATTGTGATCTTCCCCACCGGTGGACATCCCATAGATTTCAGCCCTATTGCAATCCTCTACTCTTTGATTCAAATCCATTGTCTTTGCCCAGAGGGAGTTCGGGTCTTTGTCTGGCCCAACATCCTGATCATCCACCGCCCCTTGCATTTCTTCTATTATGGATGCTTCCAAAATAACTTCTCCAGCTTCTTGTGATTTGTACTTCTCCTGCATTGTTCCAGTTGCTTCTTTATCTGATATGGCTTTTTCTGTTGGGTCCATGGCAACCTCCCATACCCCTTCTACTGTTGGCTCAGTCTCTCCACTGCTCATTTCCATTATTGTCAGAGAGAGGCTATAGCCAGGATCATATCCCCTCTCTATCCATCCGCTGGGAGACCAGAGTTCCACAATAGGATCATACATCTGCTATTCAATAGGCTTAGGCGTGGTTTCTGGATTAATGGGTACTGCTTCTACCCCCGACCTAAAAATCTTTTGAGAATATTTATTGGCCTTGTCCACTTTAACCATACCATTGCACTCTAGATGCCCGTGCCTTATGGATTTATACATAGGACATAGGGACAAATGATCTTCTCTTTCAACCTTCAATTGACACGGTCCTGCAGTAGCGGGAATTTCTATTTCTGAAGGAAGACTATGTTGCAGATTCACTCCCAAGCACATTCTGATGTATGCACCCCTGCTTCTATCAATTAGGACTTCATCTATTGATCTCACCATTCCCAGATGGCTCCCCATTAATTTTAGCAGCCCAAGTTCCCAAAATTCAGAAGGCATTTCATAAATTTTGATCCAAATCGGACCTTCTTGGATGGTGTGCCTCCATGGATTGAAATTAGGGTACCAATCAATCAAATGAAATCCAGTGCTCTTTAGGTAATACTGTTGACTATTGAGGGCTTTCCATTTCTCCTCTGCTGTTCAAAAAATGATTAGGAAGTAGTCATTAGCCAAAGCACCGATTTCAACACTATTGCCCCATTTTGCAAAACACCAGTTTTTGACTTCCCCTAATCCATCGATTCCACCCCCCCATTTGATGAAGATCCCTAATTGTTTGAATTTGTCTGCTTCAAATTTAATCCTTTGGGGATCTATAGGAATTTGTAGTGGAGGAATAGGGTTATCAAGTCTACTGGGGGGCTTTAGACTTCTATGATCATTTTTTCCATCCTCTCGGTCCCACATTTGTCTCCCCCCTTCCTGGGTCTTTCGTTCCCTAGCCCTATTGGTATTGTCCAAGTTCCTATTGTCACGCAGACACTCTGACATTGGCTAGTTTTTCAACTTGGAGGACCAAGGCCTGCCATTGCGCCTATCGTCTGGGCTCCATTTTTCAACATTTTGCATTCCTGATCCTCTTGTCTTATGGGTGTTCCTCTGATCTATTTGATGGCCTCTCAGATGAATCCATGGTGGTCCAGATGGCCTGCTCCCCTACCAAGAGTTGTTGCCATCATTCCAGCCCTTCACACTAGTCCTTCCTCTTGCGCGACTCTGGTAAGCGGAATGGCATTTGTCTACCCACACGCCATTTGTATGCATCCATTGTGGTACATGCCCTCTGCTCATCTCCGGCCTTTGTTCACCATTTTACCCCTGCCATTCGCTAGTGCGCTCTATCCGTGCTCTCCATTGACAAATCGCGTGCTCCTAATTCGGCTCCATTTTAACCTATTATATGTTATCCTAGTGTTAGAATCTTTAATGCTTATAAGCATGTGAAATTAAATGTATGGTTAATATTTTAATTATTCTTTATGTGCAAGCGGTGTGTATGTTTTGGTAATTAATGCAATCTTGTCATGTTACTGTAGAGGTTGCTTTGAAGTGTCGTGCATCTTCTTTGTTGATAATGCACTTTTAAGAAAAAAAATTGTACGCTTCCGTGTTTAGTTGCAACTTCCTTTAGGGTCTTGTGGCAGGGCATTACACATGGTATCAGAGCCCTAGGTTCATACACTGGATCCTCTAGGTACATTTGTGTCCACTATGTTGTCCTTGTCGATTTTTTAGTGGTGTGTTAAGTGATCACATGCTCATGGATTTTACGTTAGCATGATGTACTTTGTGAAAGAGTGTAGTGTGTAAGTAACCTAATATAAGGTTATGGTTGGAAAGTTAAGATACATAGCCCATGGGTTATGGAATTGGATATTCCTGTGGGATTATGTATGTAGTTGTATCCCCTTATAAATGTAAGAAACCAGTCACTGTATCTTGTTTGCATGTTGTAGATACCTCGTACTTGTTTCTGTGTGTCCATGCGATGGTGTTACTTGGTACCCATCCATGGGAAAAGTTGCATTTTGGTGTGGGATTAACCATACCATTGTGTGTGTTTGCATGTTTGTTACCTGATTGAGGGCCAACCCATGTGAGGTTGAATCTTATATATAGGAGTAACCAAAAGTATCTCTTTTTCTTTTGGTTCTCTAGATCCTCAATCCGTGAAGGGATAGTAGCAGTCACAAGTTTTCTTGGGTGGAGTGTGTAGCGTAAGCATATTGCGGTACAGAGGGTCTCAGCTCAACCAATCCTGAGGAATCATACCCACTACTTTCCCTTATGTTGGATCAGGATACTTGATCCATATGTGTTAACCTAATCCCCATAGACTTGAGTGCAGAAACATAGTTGTTAGTTATGCCTAGAAGTCTGTAGAAGTGATGATCTAGCATTAGTGAGTTAACCTCATCTATATGAGAGGTGAAGCTCAATAGCCCCATAGTGATATTATTGTATTGCATTATGTATATGTACCTTATTTGCATGTGTTCCGACATGATGCAAGAGATACAATGCCACACCCTACTCATGTTCTGACATAGTAATGGTGATGATGCCATGTTACATGATGTCATGTGCTGAGACACATGAAGGTGCATTATGAGATTTTCTTTGTTAGCCTACTTGTGAGATGAGCGTTATGGGGCCTTGAACACTTGTAGAGGGATCCTCATGGTTGCCTTGACCATGTTGGTTGGGTAGCATAGGAGTTGATCCTAGCCATGTATACCTCTGGCTACAATGAGTTCCTACATGTGTCATCTCCATGAGGTATTGCTTGTGGGGTGAGTTCTACATGTGCCTATTTTTGTGGACCCATAGATGCACTACCATGTGGCATGCGACCAATACATGCCTTCTCCAGCTAGCGTATGACCAAATAGAGTGACGACATTTTTTTTAGTCATGGATACACTCTGAGTCATGAGGATAGCGTGCTTATTCTGCATCACATGAGGGCTATTATAATTCTAGCCAGACGTTGTTTCCTCCTTCCTCGTTGGTGGCTAGTATCTAGTCACATAGTGTTGTATAGTGCAATTTTAAAGATTGTGAGCTTTCTTTGGGTTATTGATGATTTTTCAGTTGATTGTGAGGGTCGACACTTTGTTATATTTGATTGTGAAGGTTTAGCCACAACATGTGATCCTATTTTCTTATAACCCTAGTGGTTATATATTTGATTCAGTGTTGAAATTATGCACATTATTGCCTTATTGTTGAAATGAAACTTTAATTTGATTTTCTTTATGAAATTAGTGGCTAAGCTAGTTATCTTTGTTGTTTTCAATGTCGGCTATGTGTTGCATTGTGATTCCTCTCCAAGGACGTATGAGGCAGAATTGGTGAGTGTGTACAAGGAAGTAGGCGTAGGAAACATAGAGGATGGGGGTATGTGAGGTTGTGATGTAGCTAAGAACCCACTACTCACCTATGTGTGATGACTATCTCTTGGAGGCTAATCCCCTTACAAAACAAGATACAAGTCATTGTGGTCTTGTTTCGATGGTCTCACCTTTCATGTGACCTAACACCATCAAACCACTGATTATGATGTTGATTTATTTGAGATGGTTATATGTTCTTGGTTCATGGATTCTTTTATCATGAATTGGTATGTTGTTTTCTGGTGTCCTGATGAACCCTTGTGTAACCTTATGTTGTGATTTTTGTTGTTGTTTGTTGGTATGTATATGTATTATGCATGTTTTAATCATGGGTGTGGTGCTTTATCTCTGAGTTCTGTAAGTTAATTTCACCTTTGGTTGTGACTCCTTTCTTGGATGGTGTGTATAGGATGCCTAGAAGAGGCAGACGTAGCATCAATCGTCAGAACCCTACTTTTCAGAGTTCCCATGAGAATGATGGTGAGGATCACCTGGGTCCATTGTTATGCTCTACAATTGGGGAAATCTCACCCGTCTTGGCTCTAGTCAAGATGGTGGTCTTCAGATTTATGGAGAAAGGGAAAGGAACCCTAGAAGAAATATTTATGCTTTGGCAACACTTATGTTGAATATTTTGAGGGCATGTTCTCCACCCAACAATTGTTCTTATGAAGGTTCGGGTTTTGGAAACTAGATGATTGGTGTTCCTTTTGGTGAGGTGCACCTAGTAATCTTTGGGTTCTGGGGTGATCGTCTTACGCATAGGAGGATTTAGAGTTGGATACGAGCCCAACTCCATTGCCCCATCCAGTCAGCTCAGAGCACTCAAAGTGCAGTAGGTAGAGGTATAGGATGTTACAATTGCGGCCATCAGGGTCACTTAGTGAGACAGTGTTCTCAGAGGAACACACTTGGAACCAGTTGTAGATCGACAATTACTGAGCTAGAAAGGAACAATGTAGGAAGGATTGGTGGAACGAGTGCAGTGGTTGATCATCATCAGATAGAGCATCAGGGTACAAATGTGGAGATTACTGGAAGTGGACAAGCAATTGTTTTGGGAGCTCATAAAAATCCTACGGTATAGGAGGCCGAGGAAGTGCCTTAGTGTTGTTTCCTTAGCTTTGATTCTTGTTATGTTAGGATTTGTGTTTTGAGACTATGTGATTGTTTAGTTTGATAATGTATTTGGCTTTGAGGATTATAACTCTGGATATGGTTATGTTATGTTAGTATGTCTTGTAGTTCAGTGTTGGAACCATGGATTATGTGTGTTTTGTGATTTTTTGTACTTGGAGATTTTACAGGCTTCCAGGAGTAAGCCTGACCCTAGAGGGGGAGAATGTAACACCCCTCTTTTTTCTCTTATGTTAGATTAAGATGCTTTATTATTTGATCAGTTCTTATTGAGCAATATGAACTATGTGTGTTATGAAATGTATTTCCTTGATGATTATTCTTGACATGCTTTGACTAAATAATGTTGGAATATTATGACATGATTATTGCCTATGAATTTTGTTAATGATGGAATTGTCAGTTTGATGATACTATATTGGTGAAGGGGACAGGATTGCATCACTCACTTGTGAGTGCCCTACGATTCTATGATTTCCTCTTCACGGTGTATTTTATGATGATTTTATATACATGTGCTATTGATGCCTTGGATATAGGTTTGCAAGTACATGACATTGACTCCACCTGGCTTCATAGGTTTGAGCATGTTGACTCAACGATATGATAATTGGGAGATAGTAGCTGGGTTACCTATGATAGGTCTACACCCTAGCCATAGTGTGTCGTCAGTCGAGTTTGTTGTGTCTTTGGTTGCTTGTTTTTATATTATTTAATTATGAGGGTTCATGATTATGGAAATGAATGTTTAAAATTATTGCTTTATATAATGTTGATTTTTATTTAATTAATTTTAGACATTTTGATAGAAGCTTTGTATTTAAATTAATTAATTTAATTTAATTTATTTAGCAAATTAAATTTAATCCATTGGATTAATTTATTTATTAAGTAATTAAAATTAATTAATTAAATATGTTTCTTTAGAAAGTTGAAAAATGGAATTTAAATTGGAATTAGAAGTTACTAAATTTATGTTGAAATTAAATTAGTATTTGGAATTAAATTGTAATTAGAAATTATTTTAACATGCAAAAGGCTTTGAGAAAATATCTTTGGTTGTTGAAAAGATATTTCTAATTTGACATGTGTGTGAGAAGAAGTAATTTTTACTCTTGGTTGAGATATTATTTTGGGGGGGGAATTTAATTGTAAAAAGAAAAGAAGTTTCTTCATGGGAGATTTTTGGAGAGGAAAGATATTATTTTTGGAGAGAGGTTTTGGTTGAAAAAATGGGAAAAAGAAAGAAGATTCTCAAGAATTTTGGGGGTTTTCTGTATTTTTTCATCTTCCTGGAAGTGGTGATTTTGGGAGAAGCTTTGGAAATTGATCTTTCAAGGGGAGGCTCTACTTTAACTTTCTTTTCTTCAAGTTTCAGGAAAACAGGTTCCTTCAAGTTCTATTTTATTTATTTAATTGTTTGAGAAAGATTGTTTGTACAAAATTTAATTTTGTAGAAGCTTTGCTTAAAATGGTAATTGAGGTTGAAAGATTGCATGTACAAGAAGTTTTTGTGTTTTGGTTGTAGAAGCTTTAAATTATTTTCAAATTTGTAAGGCTTCTTTATTGTTGAATTGCTATGAAAAAAGGTCAAAGGAAAAACAAGAGGAAAAACAATCTGTGATTTAAGAATTTAGTTTTAGGTTTTGAAAACCTTTGTGTAAATTTAGAGGAAATGAATTTTTGTAATCTTCTGGGGTTTGTTTAAATTTTCCTGTAGAAGTTTTGTTAAATTTTATTGTGAGGAAATCTTTCAAACTTCTCTTTTAAAAGATTGAAATTGAAACCCTTTCATGAATTTGGGAAATGGTTATAGTTATTGTGAAAAAAATTCTTTCACCCAATCAAATATTTTCCTGTAGGTGTATATTTTGAAAACAATTCTTCCAATTTATTTATTATGTTGAAATCTTTATTTATATATATATATATATATATATATATATATATATATATATATATATATATATATATATATATATATATATATATATATATATAATATATTTATATAAATTATTTAAAAATATATATTTATTCTATACTATTTCACCGTCCGTACGACGTCCGAAATTTGGCGAAGTTAAATCACTATTCGAATTTTCTTTGGGTTTAATTGTTAATGGGGTAGGCTTGGGAGGGGCTACCTCCACCGCCGGTCCCATGAGGGGACGACTGTGGAGGAAGGGCCTCCGCAGGCCCCTCCTCCCCTCTCTTCATGTGGCTGCACCCCTATTTGGGTTCGGTTGTGCATAGCACATCCGCCCCCCCCCCTTTTCCTTTATTTTATATTTACACTTTAAAAAAATAAAACCTGCGTCCCTTTATCATATGGAGTTTAATTCAGATTTCTTTAAATTTGTTTTTTATTAACTTCATATTTATTTAAATTCATTTTTATTAAATTTGGTTTTATTTAAATTCCTATTTTATAATTTCAGATTTGATCGGTTATGAAAGGTAAAATATATTGGGTTTACATATATTTTGTGTATATATATATTATTGTTTAGTTTTAATTGAAGAGATAATTAATGTTATGAAAATTTATTAATTATATTTATATGATTTTTTTTCAAATGTAATTTAAAAGGTAGCATGCATATTTATTCAAATAGAGGAAATACATATACATTATTTGTAAATATTTTCCTGGAACTGCAGATTAGATATTTAGATTGGTTACATTTGTTAAATAGATGCATGATCGAGTTCAAGTCGAAGTTAATTCCAAAATGAAGAATTCTTGTAATAAAGAAACTATTTTCATTTAAATAATCATTGGATTAGATGCATGCAAATGCATGTATTAGGTGAATTTAATCTAATGTGTTTTTGAGGAAGAGAAAAATTATAATTTAATTAAATGATGTAAATTGTTTGAGAAAATAGATATTTTATGAGTTTAAAATTGAGGGAAGTGGAATAATAAATGGAATGATGTTCTCATAGTTGTTTAAGTTAAAATTAAGATATTTGAAAAGTGGGTTAGTTAATTGGTTAAATTTTCCTCTTCGTCTTTATATAAGGGTTCTTATTAAATTAGAGAAAATCAATTAACTGGTTTTATTATTCCTTCTTATCACTGAATGTGAAAGGATTTAGTAAATCCAAATCTTAGATTTAATTATCGTGTTGATTGTTGATGTGGTTCTTCTAGTTGCATTTAGAGAAAATTAATATTTAATTAAGTGTGGTTGCGGGAATAGGTATTTAAAAGATATATATAATATGTTAGTTGAAACAAAGGTTCTATTATTTTAAATTAAAAAGTTAGGTGAAATGGTTAGTATGGTGTTTATCTTTGTTTGGATGAGCCTTTTTAATTAATTAGTTAAATTGGGATAATTGAGTGGTGTGAATTGTTATGAGTCATTTTGTTGACTGTATGCAAGGTTGTGATAAAATAGACTATTGTACACATTAAACTATTATGCCTTTATGATGTGTTTGAGATATCTTCTATGGTATTTAGGGGTAATTGAAAAGTGGTATTAGATAAGTTATTGTAAGTCTTCCTATTGGAGTATGTTAACTTTGAGAGTTTTTATTTCATGGTCTTGTCTTTTGTAGTTCTCTATGGTAGTAAGGTTTGTTGATTTCAGTCAGTCACTCAGTTTCCACGAACGGGGAATGGTTTGTTGGATATTTTGTACCTCCTTAGTTTGGAGTGGTGATGAATCACATGATAACCATAGGAGGGTGAAGCTCAATGGGGGTCGAAATCTAAAATGATCTGACGGGTAACTCATGTATCTTGAGTGGCTTTCTCCTAGGTTGTAGTATGTTTAGGATACTAGTGAGTCAATTTGTTAAACTCAGATAACAATGTAATATTTGAGTTAGTATTGTTCTTGTGGTGGTTTTGTTTAGTGTGGAGTCAGTTGTGACTCGAGGTTGTAGGGATTTTCCTTGTATCCATGTTACTACCTCCTGGCACGGGGGGTGGGTCTTCGGGTACCACTTGGTTGGGAGGAACATGTGCCCTACGCCGTTGGGTCCCCCTTTGATTTGCAGATTGCATTATGAGGGTTTTCAGTGGAGAGCTTGCAGTGGTTTCATTCTTTAGATTATGCTTTCTCTTTACTTCAGCATAGCTCTTGTAATTATTATTCCCCTCATTTGTTTAGGAGGAGGAATCTTATATTTGTAATAGTTAGGTTTGATCTACCTCATTCTGGGAATGAGTATTGTAATCTACTTTTAAGTTAATGTAATATGGAACCTATTATATGTTATCCTAGTGTTAAAATCTTTAATGCTTATAAGTATGTGAAATTAAATGTATGGTTAATATTTTAATTATGCTTTATGTGGAAGCGATGTGTATGTTTTGGTAATTAATGTAATCTTGTCACGTTACCTTAGAGGTTTTTGCGAAGTGTCGTGCATCTTCTTTGTTAATAATGCACTTTTAAGAAAAAAAAATTATACGCTTCCACGTTGAGTTGTAACTTCCTTTAGGGTCTTGTGGCGGGGCATTACACATTTTTTATCAAACTTTGAGATAAATAGGGTAAGACAAGAATTTATTAGATTCATTTCTTTCACAAGATTGTTTATTTAACCAAATTTAAACCCATACAAGCAAGAATGATATTTATCAATTACAAACATATGAAGATGTCATGGTCTATTGTGGTGTACAAGATTCCAAATTCCATTCTTGTTTATTGTTTTCCATCCGGCTAAGCATCCCTACCTCAACCAAGTTCTTATTTTTTAACCTATTCCTATACACACAAGCATTCTTTCACTTGCAAAATTTATCAATAACCTTTAACCAATAGTCATTATTAAATAATTCTCTGAAATCATAAAATTATAAGATATTAATTTTTCAAATATATTATTTCATTTCTCAAATCCATAAATACTAAATGACAATTCTATTTTTAAAATATTTCAATTAACTCAACATTATTAAATGTTAGCAATGAAATTGAGATGTGACATCCTTCCCCACTATAAAGAGACATCATCCTAATGTTTAATCAAATAAAATAAATTCATAATTTTCATTTTAGCATGAATTAATATTGTTTTCAAGCCAAAACATCATAACATAAAATTCCAAAATTTTAAACAACAGTATATAGAAAATCATCAATAGTCTATCAAAAAAAGAAAATGACAAAAGGAGCATTCTACCTCCTCCGCATCCTCCCATGTAGCACTGTCCATAGAATACTGATCCCATTAGACCTTATATTGAACAATGTATTTATTTTGCAACTTGATGTTTCATCTATCTAGAATTCTAATGAGCTCCACCAACACCACTCCTAGGTCCTCCAGCTATAAATAACACCAATCAAGTATATGAAATGCATTTGAGTTGTACATATTGAGAAAATAAACAAGAAACACATTATAGAGCTAGAGTAGGTCGTAGAGCAAGTCTATATGAAACCAATTTGATTACTTCCAACACATCAAATGGGCCCACCTATCTCAGAGCCAACTTGGATGATTTCCCAAAGGTGATAGAGCACTTATTCATCTTGACTCTTAAAAATATCGTATCCCCAAATATAAACTATCTAAAGGTTATATTCTTATCGATATAGCTATTTTTTTCTATTTGTCACCTCCTTCAATTTTCTCTTGATGAGTCTCATTTTCTCTTCCATCTCTTTTAACATTTTAGGACCCACTCTAATCCTATCTTCCAATCTATCCCATATAAGGCCTTGAAAGGTGCCATACCTAAGGATGCATGATGGGAGTTATAAGAAAATTCTACCAATGGTAGATACTCTCCCCATTTATACTACTAGTCCATATAGTACATCCAAAGGAGATCCTCTACTACCTGATTCACTCTCTTAGTTTGACCATTGATTTGATGATGATAAGGTTAACTAAAATTTAGCTTAGTCCCTAGGATTGTATTTAAGGTTTTCCAGAACCTTGATGTCATATGTGTATCTCTATCAAATATGATGGTCTTTGGCACTCCGTGTAAGCGAAAGATCTCTTGGAAAAATTTCTTTTCCAAGGTCAATGATCCATCCTTAATATTCGCTAAAATATTATGTGCCACTTTAGTCAACTTATCGACTATTGCAAGAATGACATTAGGTTTGTTCTTACTTAAAGGTAACCCATATACAAATTCCACGTTGATCACTTTCCATTTGTACTTAGGTATTTCATGAGGATAAAGCAGCCCCATTGGACTCACATGCTAAGCCTTGACTGGCTGACACTCCAAGCATTTGGCTATATATCCCACCACATCTTTCTCGAGCTTTGGCCAATAACACAAGGTTATCCATTCTAGGATCATCTTTGTAACTTTGGGGTGTCCTGAATATGGTGCATCATGGACTTCTAGGACAAGCTTCCTAAACTCTCCAGAATATGGAATATACATCCATCATTAATACCTTCTTATTGAAAATCATACCTATTGAATTGATGGTCTGACATATTCTCTTTTAGAGCCTTTTTTACCCTCTCATAATGCTCATCTCCTTGCAAGTGTTGCATCAATTTCTACCTTAGATTAGATATCATCAAGGTCATGGCTGCTAGATGTCTTCTTCTACTAAGAGCATCTTCCAGTCCATTTCTCTTTCCTTTTATATACTCAATTTCAAAGTCATACTCGCTAAGGAATTCTAACCACCTCCTCTACCAAGCATTGAGGTTTAGTTGAGTGAACATGTATCTTAATCCTAAGTGGTCTATTTAGAGCTCAACTAGCTTTCCCAAAAGATAATGACTCCACATATTTAAGGCATGCACTATAACTACTAATTCCTGATCGTGTGGCATGTAATTCACTTCATGCTACTTTAGATTTCTTGATTTGTAGGCCACCACTTGCCCATATTGCATCAACACTACCTCTACACCATCTCTTGAAGCATCCATAATCACTGGGAATTGACAATTTGGATTAGGTATAGTCAGCACTAGGGATATTGTGATCTTCTCCTTCAAGATTTGGAAGGCTTGTTCACACTTTTTAGTCCACTCGAACCTTTTTCCTTTCTTTTGGAGTAAAGTTATTGGGGCTGCAATTTTTAAAAACCCTTTCACATATTTTTTGTAATACCCTACAAAGCCCATGAAGCTTCACAACTCTATCACACTCTAAGGTATTGGGCTCTCCACGATTGCTTTTATCTTTGTAGGATCCACAAATACTCCCTCAGCTGATATAATGTGACCTAGGTAGTGCACCATGTCTTGATAAAATGAGCACTTGGATATATTTCCAAAAATATTCTTCTCCCTTAGATGTTGTAAGACTATCCTCAAGTGTTAGTCACGCTCCTCAATAGACTTGGAATAAACCAAAATGTCATCAATAGAAAAATTAGGATAAAGTGATCCAAATAGTCTTGGAGCACACTATTCATAAGGTTCATTAAATTTGTGGGTGTGTTGGTCAATCCAAACTGTACAATAATGAACTCATAAGACCCATATCAAATTCGGAAATAAATCTTTGGAATGTATTCTTCCTTTATTCTCAACTAATGATAACCATATCTAAGATCTATTTGTTAGAATAATGATCCTCCTTTCATTTGATCAAATAATTCATTGATCCTCAGGAGGGGATATTGATTTTGGATGGTCGCCTTGTTCAAAATCCAATAATCAATGCATAGATGTAAGGTTCCATCCTTTTTTTTTCACAAAGATAACCAGTGCTCCCCACTATAACATGTTGGGTCTAATAATCCCTTTACACAACAACTACTGTAACTTGGCTTTCAATTCATAAATATCAGTGGTGGTCATCTTGTATGGGGCCATAGAATGAGGCTTGACTCCTAGTACTAGATCGATGTAGAAATCAAATTCTCACTATGGAGGCATCTCATTGAAATTTTTGGGAAACACATCTGAGGATTCCTTAAGGATTCGATAATCATCTAGGTATAGTTTCTCATTGTTGGGTTCACTAACACACACAACATATATGGCACAACCCTTCCTCTAAGCTCTCTTGAGCTACATAGTTGATATTTTAGTAAGCTCTAAGGGTATTTGTATCCCATGAATCTCAATTGGGTGTCCATAGTCATCTAGATAGCTCACCACCTTATCCTCATAGTTTGCAATGGATTCCCAAGATTACGTCATAGGATCCTAGAGGTTCCATGTAAAATTTAACTTTGGGTCAGAAAGTTGGGAAGCTCTAACTCACTGCAAAAGAAACATGAATCTACCTCCCATTCTACTAAATTCCCATACTGAACTCACCATGAGTTTTCCAATTATCCAGGTCAAATAGGAAGCTAAGAAATCATTCTAGGATCTATAAAACAATCAATAGCTCTAGTATCTATTAAAATAAAAACAATTCAACCATAGAGCTTGCTCATCAATCATATCAGAGAAGCCTGGTACTCTTCTTGCCTATTATCGACCACCACATGGATCTTGTGTTGTGAGGTCTGTTATTGGTTTCCTTCCTTCTGTGATTTCAAATTCTGAGGGAAATTAGATGTATATGGTCCCCCCAACAAGTGTAACATCCACCACATGGTCCTTTTCAACCTCCAGACCTATCCTTTTTTAAGTACCTCTACTTATTTTCAAAATTTTCACTACCCCTATTAGCCCTTTTATTATTTTTGCCTTGGTTTCCTTCTTCCTTTATTGGAGGGTCGCTTTCTCTTTTCAAATTTTTGATCTGATGGGAATTATTTACCTCTTTCCCATCACCCTTTCAAGAATTTTTGTTTTCGAATTGAGGATTAAAGTCTAAACCCTTGCAGAGATTGGACAACTGCTACAACTCTTATTCTTTCTTAATTACCTTCTCAAAAGCTTCTACCATCATAAGGGGATTGTGAAGGTCCACCCTAGCTCTAATGTGGGGTCTCAATCCTAGCATAAACTTTTGAATCTGAAAACGCTCATCAAATTGGTATTGCAGAACATACTTGAGAAAATTGGTAAACTTCTCTGAGTTTTGAACTACACTCAATCCACCCTAGGTTGGATTTGGAAATTTAGTCATCTTTTTCTCAAATAAAATTTGTGGTAGCAACCTCTTCCTAAAATATTAGAGGAAAAACTCCCAAGTGATCTGCTTTGGCTGAAGTCTCCTATCTACCATCTCATTGTCCCACCAAGTAGCTTCCTCTCCAAGTAGTTGATACGTATCCCAAGTAGCCTTTTTCTAGTATGAAAGGTTATAGAGTCTAAATTATTTTCTCATCTCTATAATCCATGCCTCAGCTCCATCTTCGATGGCCTTTCCAAATAATTTTGGTGGTGCTACCTTTTTAAGATATTTTCCCAATTCTTCCTTAATCTGACCTTGACTGCGATCTCACTGACCCCTTTCTCCTTGGTCAGGTACCTTATTCCTAGGGATCTGATCTTCCTACACCCCTTGGACCTCTTGTTCCAAATGATCCATTCAGGATTCTTTCTAGTTTAGGAGTTCCAAGATTTGGTCTAGCATATTGCTTGGCACATTATCCTATTCACTACTACTTGCTTCTTGTTTGATGGTCACCATGATGAATCACACTCAACCTATGCCATAGTCACATTTAGTCTATCTTAACACAAGGTTATATTTTTAAATAATTACATCTACACAATTTTATGCACACAACATGTAATCTAAAAGAGATATACATGTCTATTCACATTAGGAAAAGTCTTCAAGTTTCATTTCCTTTAACAACAAAAAAGAATGTTTATTTATATTAAATATGGATTTACACTAATCCTTATTTACAAAAGTTGTTCTCATGTTAAGTAGTTCCCTCATTATCAAAAAGAGGACATTCCGCTAGATCCTCATCTAAATTTACATCTACCCTCTTGGGTGAGGTAGGATGTGAGTGTAGGCACTCCTTCTCCTCCTTATTCAATAAAGTTGCATTAGGTTCACATCCTATTGGCCAATCTCTAAATGCTAAGGGTTTGGTGGAACCCTTAAAATTTTCCATGTTTGACTGATTAAATTTGTTCAAAGAGTGCCTATTATCATTATTGTATGCTTAAGTTTTATCCAAAAAATCATGCTTTAGGGTTTTGTGCTCCTTAGCCCTCTAAAAGGTCTAAGTCTGAAATTCCTTATTAGCATTCTAATTTGTTGTTGACCTCATACTTCCAGTTCCCAATCATTTAAGTTGTTCCTTATGCCTTTTTCCTCATTGATAAACCAACCCCTTTACCTTATTAGTCCCTATCATAGCCCATGGTCAATGTTTAAAGTTTTGGTCAGATCCTAAGATTGGATTAATTTTTCCCATGGTCACCTAAGGTTTTAACCTTGATTGTTATGTCCCCATCCATCATCTTCCTAGTGATGGCCCCTTCTTAAAACTAACTTTTCGGGCATGTGCAAATATTGAATTCTATGTTGACCATTTGATCATCGTGAGTAAATTTCCACTGTTACCTTCTTCCCTATCTCATTTTATTCCTCATTAAAATAATCACATGGGCTATCAAGCTATGAACGTGTGTCCCAATGTTAGGGGAATTACTGAGCCATAAAGCAAAGAAAACACTTTTATGAATGAGGATTGATGATTGATAGTGGGTGATGTGGTTCAATCCTAACTATTCCCCACTATCTCGTACGGGTCCCATCCTTGCCACCAATATCTCAATGGAGAGATAGGAGAGCACCACATGGAGGAACCTGGAGGATGTAAGGGACATTAGAATGAAGGATGATATTAAACAAATATTTCAGCATGGACATAGATGGTAAAGTGTGTGTTACTAAAATGAAATATGAGGCATGTGTTTTGACAACATGCGAGATGTTTTAATTTGGGCCATTGGTTATGTCAAAAGAATATGGGCATAGGAAAGTGGTCTTACAAATTAATATATGAATACATTTAAGGTGTGAGATTTAATCTCATCCCTTCCCTGTATCCTTGTTTCTCAGAGTTGCACAAAAAATAAGTTTCACAAGGCAAGGGGAAGATGACACATGGATTCTTGCTTCATCCACATGGCTTAGTTTGATTTAAAGGATGTTGCGACTTCCTAGAGTCAACTTTTTCAAACTAGCTTAATTAAATACAAATTGTCTATCACATCAACACATCTATGTGATCAATGGATAGAATTCAAAGCTTAGTTCAAAGGCAAGTGACCCATTTTGGTTCACACAAGCAAGCCTTGCATTTATTTTAAGGTTTGACATTCTTTGAAGAAGAATTAGTTTATCCTACATTTCTATAATTCTTGTCGAACCCTTATCTAAGTTGTATTTTTAATTCTAAGGAAACAAGAAACCTTGATTCATAAAACTTTTGAATTATGGCTCCCAAAACAAAATAATTTTCATCTAAAGGGGAATCCTCTATTCCTAAAATACCTTTGAGTGAAGACCTTGTTGACCAACTACAACCTTCAACTAGTGAAAAATCTAAAGGTGAATTTATTTTTCAGAGGTTTGCAAGTAGTCGAGGGATTAGTTGAAAAAATAGTTCTATTAGGGATGCCAAAATACCTTGTATGAGATGGGAATTGTTCTATGGATGGTTTAAAAATAGAAACATGGGAATTCCAATTGGTAACCCTTGAAATCTTGACCTGTGGAAATTAACTATGCCTAATGTATACTTGGATATCGATTTGTTGAAATCAATAGCTATGAATTACAACCTAGTCACCAGGACTATTAGGTCTTATGATGGAATTGACATGGTTAGGATCACAAAGGAAGATATTTCTCATGTCTTTGAACCCACTGAGTGAATGAGGGTATCACTAAAATTGATGAAAAGGTTCTTAAGTAAGAATATGATAGGACTAAGATTGCATTCAGAGTCCTTATACTGTCAAGGTACTTAGCAAAACTTGGGGGCCAAAGAATGACATTAGGGCCATTTGATAAGGAGCATTTTCTTGTTAGCTACTTTGTTCCCTATTTCCAAAGGAATTTTTATTCCATTTTCTAGATAATTGGTTATGATTCTACCACTGGAATTCCCATGGCATGGATGTATATGGAAGACCTCATTCGACACCCCTAGTATTGCACGATATTTGATTATGTAGGATTTCTAGCAGAAAGAATTCATGAGGGTTTGATAAAATTGAAGAAGGGTCCAGATGGAGTAAGGTTTAGATGGTACTCATTGTTAATGCACATGTTTCCATTCAAAGGTGCATCTTATTTTGGGTAGAATATGACATTGGATAGGAAGGAAGGTACTTTGGATCTTCTTATTCAGTGTTGGACTACCCTCTTGGATAAGGATGACAAGAATTTGGATTATATAATATTTGAGAACTTGTTTGCTTCAAAGTTGAAAAGAGCCCTAGTTATGGTTGTTCCTAGAATTTTCTAGGCCCTACATGACTTCTTAAGACCCAAAGATAGGAGGTTGAAGTTAGTGGTTGATCATAATTGGGGAGATATTATCCCATATCTTGGATATAATATTTTGAGAGTATATGGTGCTACTGTTGCACCTCACCTCTTGCCAAAATGTGTTTTACAAAGAATTGGTTTCCTTGAAGTAATATGGCAATTAGGAAGTGTGGAAAATGAACAATCATTGAATCAAGGAAAAGGAATATTTTTTCCTTCATACACATGCTTCTTTGATGTTTTAATGACAAAGGAATGTTGGAATAAGATAAATGATGTAATGAAAGCTTTTTGAATGAAAAGAGAAATAGAAAGGGAGCATTGTGATCCTAAAGGCTTCATAGCTTGGTAAAAATTGAGAATTTAGAGCTCCCTAAGGATGTTATAAGAAATGTCTTTGAATTTTTAGAGAAAAATCATAGATAAGCAAGATGGATTGTTTTTAAAAAAATTCAGAGAAAGGTGAGAGAGAAAGACCCTACATTCAATTCTCTTCCGAAATTGCAAATATCATTCAAGGAATGGAGTATGTATTCCAAAACTTTGAAATAGTGGTGGGCCACCTTGAAGGTGAGATGATGATTATAGATAAGGGAAAAACCCCTATTGAATAAGAACAAGGTGGGGGAGAAATACCTATTATGGAGGAGAAACCTACATCTCAACCTCCTGAGGAACAAATAATAAAGTTCTTCATAAGAAGAAAGGACAATTTAAAGAAGAAAGATGTAGTTGTCACTCCCTCCCAACAAGAGTAACAAAGACCTCCTTCTCCAATGTCACAAATTCCACCACCATCTCCTCCAAGGACAATAGAGCCTAAAATTATTGAAGAGCCTAAAATTGTGGATGTTGATGCTCCATCACAACATGCCTCACCACCAAAAGAGCCACCATTGAAGAAGCAAAAGATTGAAACAACATGTTTGGTGGATTATGCTAAGGATGAATTTGATGATGAGATTTGGTTATCTGAGCAAGAAATGCAAGAGGGAAGGCCCTCTGCACTGGTAACAAATATGTCACAAAAACTGGGTTTGAGGTTGAGAAAAGTTGATCTCATTGGGGTAAATGGTAATGATAATGTCAAAGTGGAAACATGCAAGTTCATGGATGATGATTCAGTTGTGAAGTCTCAAGCTTTCATGGAATTTTCCTACATGGCCAAAAGGGATGAATATGTCAGAAATCTAGCTAAGGAAAGAAGTCTTCATCCAAAGTTACTTGATGCCACCATTCAAGAAAAAGTCTTAAAAGAAGTGAAAGATAAGTTTCATAGAATGACTGCAGAAATGGGTAGAGAACTGGTAAGAAATGGTGGTATTTTATTACTATCAGAGTGGTATCTAGCTTTTTCTATTTCCTTTGATAGAATAAAAATATGTGCTAGACCTCTCTACAATTCAAAAGAGGAGGCTTCCATTGCATTACAAGGATCTACTTTCAGTCAGCAGTGGGTTGCACTAGCTATATGGTCCTTGGCCCTAACTACAAGGAAGCCTAATAATGTAGAGCCTACACAAAACTAAAAGGAAGGTTTGATAATTAAAAGGGTGTCAAAAACATTAGCTTTAGAGGCAAAAAATATGTTAGTGCATATAGCTCAGTTCAAAAGAGCCATAGTGGAATTGGTAACTATAGAAAGGGATAAGTTCAAGACATAATACAATAAATTTTTAGTTGAATATGGAAGGATTGAACAACAAAAGATGCTGCTATAGAAAAAAATAGCATTATTAGAGGAGAAGTTGCAAAATTTGGAACCAAGAAAGCAAGAGAAGATCGGTGTTGATTCTCCTACCACTTCACATGAAGATGCACACACTGATTTTACCCCTTCAACAAGTTCCTCATGGGAAATTGTGCCATACAATATGGGAACTGTTCCCATTTTAGTGATAGAGGCTAGTATTCAAAAGTATGATAGGTTGAAGAAGTTATTAATAGGGAGGAGTTTCTTAAGAATTTAAATGAGTATAGAAAGAAATGTGAGATTGTCACAATAGTCTTAGAGCACTTGAACAAAGGGGTTACTAGCATATTGAATAATATTTGTGATAGCTATTCCTCCATGAAGTCTACTATAAGTAATTTTGAGAATGATAAGGAAAGGGTTATTACACTAATGGAGACATGGATCCACAAGTTCCAAGAACTTAGAATGATGTCTATTGGAGCTAAGGAATAAGCTATTACCCCTAAAGAGTTGAAGCCCACTGTTACTCTTGTAAATGAAATTAAGGGGTATAGGGGAAATATTGATCCTTTGGATGTCAAAATAAGGGAATTGGTTAATAAATTTCATGAAGCATACGATGGTCTTCTACCATCTATTCTAAGGGATGGTGGTAGGATAAAAATCCTACAAGAATAGAGAGATGAAAATAATGATGTCATTTCAAAGTAGGTTGCTTCAATTTTTCAATGGTATGATACGTCGACACTAAAAAGAAATATGGACACACTAACCAATGCAAATATTGTCTTGTCAACATTTGATAATGAGGTCAATCAAGTTGTTACCAAATATTTACATTATAGACAAAAGGTTGATGATGTTATGAATTTCAACTGGCCCACTGAGGATGAATTCATGGCATGGAAGAACAAATACTTGGATGAGCTGGAGGATTGAGTTGCAATGGTGGGGTGGTGATTATAATTCAAGTTTTTAAATTTATAGTCATGATGAGTAATGGATAGGAGAAATGCAATGCATAGCCTAAAATTAGTATAGATAGGATTTTGCTGAAGTATTGATGAGTAGTTTGCAGATGTGGACATTTTCCATTTCCTTTTTTGTTTTACTCTTTCATATTTTCTTTCATTTTCACTTTATGGGAATGGACACAATTTTTTTAGAAAACTCCTCAAAGATGCCTTTTGAAAGGTGGGACTAGATCTCCAACAAAAAATGAGGATGAAGTTTGTCTTATCCATGTTTCCAACCACCTAGGAACTCAAGTGTAACCATAAAAATAATATATGTTGTAGCAGTCCAGTAAAATAATGACATGTGTACTTTCTAGATCGAGCCTTGTTTTTATCCTTCGTATCTATAAGAAGGAATTCAAGGCCAGAAGTAGGGGTTTATTGTATTGCAATTGATCACAGAGAAATTTTAGAAAAGAATACTGAGCATATTTTGAGTTTTTTTTAAGTTCTAAGTCTGTTAGTACATATGTAATTTTGATAACAAAGATAGCAAATAGAATACAAAATGGTTCCAATTTCATGGCAATTTTCTCTCCTCTATACTTGTTCTATGATGCATGAATAATATGATCAAGGATTGTTTTATTCATCTCCATTGATTTCAGTGGATATATGGTTTTGTTCTTGCCTATTAATTCAAGGGATTAGTGTAAATGCTTGAATAAAATTGTTAATCCATATGAATTAAGTTCCAAAATATTCATAAGGAGTGTTGTTGAAGAATATAGTGTGGATATGTTGTAATGCAGTTTTTGTCAAAGATAATATGATGCTATATGTAGAACTATTATCGAGTTACATAGGTCAAGATTGACCCCGTGTTTAGGATAAGGCATTGCTTAAAGTAAAATATACATAATACATTTTTTGGGTCGATTCATCATCAAATCACTCTTTATTTACAATTTTTTCTAATGAGTTACCATTGTAGCTATTTTATATTGAATTTCATTATTCTCATGCTCCAAGTGTAGTGTATTGCTAAAATAATTGCCAAATTTTTGATACATTATGTTGTTGAGTGGTCATATGAGAATTATCTATTTTTTACAATGTATTTAAACAATAATTGCATAAGTTCTTGAACATACATTGTGGGATTACCCTCCTGGGTTACACAAAGCCCAAAGTGCAAGAGGAAAGCTTCGCAACTTTCACTCATTTGTTGGCCAAACTATTTAGATTTATAAATATTGCAAATAGAAAATTCCATAGGAAATTCTATAGATCAGATTGGTTCTTAAAAAACAACCAATAGATTGGTGACTCTACTGGGGATTGTTAATTCCAAAGTCTCTAGTTCAGATCTGGTATAGTCAGAGTCGAGTATGTTTTTCTTATTCACTTCTTGGAGAATAATTTTTTCAATGTTTAATTATATAAGTCACATCCAGTTTTTTGCATCAAGTTCTAGTCCATTCTTTCACTGTGTGTCAGGTTATGTTCAAAGTTGTTTATGAGATTACAAGTACCAAGCTAAAGTACAATCAATTTCTATTTCCCAACATCTTAGGTGGTGACTTTGAAGTCTCGTATACTATTGTAAAGATAAAATCTCAAAGATAATATGAGAAAGAGAATTCTAATATACAACTCAACATTATGAAGAATACCAAAAGCTACATGAAGAAGCATCTGAAGCAGAAGCTCGAGTCTGAGTTTGCAAAAGACAAGCAATCAACATGGGTGAAGAAAAATGTTGGATCAAGTAATCCTATTGAATCCCTTGTTGATGCATCTCCTACTTTTAATAATGAAGTAAATAGTGCAAATATCTAGGAAGAGGAACATGAAGTTTAAGTGTCTAATATAGATCAAGGAATTTTTCCTATTCAACAAGTATTTGATAATGAACTGAACCTCTTGAGAGAAGAGGATAGGTGGAAATTCTAGGATTAAAATAAAAAGTTCTTAGAACCTCTAACCCCTGGAGTTGGATCTATTTTTAAAGACATAAATTTTAAGCCAAGAGGAGAATCTCCCATTATAGAATTGCATCTTTCCCTTGAGGAAGAGTTGAATAATCCAACCTACTATACTCCTACACCGAGTGAGGCTAGAGATGTCTTAGAAGATGAAGAAGACATATACAAAGATATGCAAGCCTTAGAAGAGGAAGAGCTTAGGCTTAAGGAAGAAGATGAACATAGGCTCAAGGAGTTAAAATAAAAGGATGATATAATTAAGGCTAATATGCAAGAAAGAGATGCTCAGATGCAAAGGATAGATAAAATGACAGAAGTGAAACAAAAGCCCTTTCAAGAAAATGTTGCTAGATTCTCTACTAGGATAACCTCGAACCCACCTAAGGTAACCATTCAAATGGTAACCTATACTGCAAGCACCTATACTACATCTATTGCAACTTCCAAAGCCTCATATCCTTTTGCTACTACTAAGAAATCAGAACATGTGGATCATGTGAAGAAGCCTATTGATCAACCAAAGAAAAATACCTTTAATACTTCCAATACCAATACCAATACAAGTACCAATACATCATCTATTAAAAACTCCACCCAAAATCTTAAGATTGATCCTACTAGATTCACTACACCCCAAACCCTAACATCTTGATATTGCAATTGGAAAATGAAAAATTGAAAGAGGAGTTGAAGAAAGCTGAAATTGAAGCTGCCAATGCAGAGATAGCTAGAAAGATTTATTTTCTTAAGACCTCCATACGATCTCTAGAGTCTTCGAGCTCCAGACATACTAATAGTGAATCACCAAAGAAGAAGTATGAGGAACATACTACCAGTGGAAGTGGTGGTACATATAAGGGTGGTAGAGGTGGAGGAGATGGAAAAATTAAGAGTTCTTATTTTGAAGATGATGAGGGAAAGAAGAAAGGAGGTGGTAACAATACAAGAGATGGGAAAGGGAAGAATAAGACCCAGTCTGATGACCAAAAAGATGATGAGCCTAATGATTCTCATAAAGATCGACATATTAGGAGACCGCTCCAAGTAGAGAGATATCAATAGTTATGCTTTACTAGAATACCTAGCTATCCTAACCCATTGCCTGGAGATTTCAAGCCTGCTTTAGTTAGATTCTCTAGAAATAATTCCTTAAGTGGTGAAGATCATGTCAAGCCATTTTCTAACGTCATGGATGATTTTGAGGTAGAATCAAAGGATGTCATTATGAAGTTATTTATGTAGTCTCTTATTAAGGATAGCAGAGAATGGTATAGGATTTTTCTACCTGAAAGTATTGGGTTGTGGGAAGAGTTTAAGAGGTTTTTCATCGAGAAATATGGTGAGAATATTGACTCAAGGTTCCTTCTAAATTAGTTTAATAATATAGTGAAAATTTCTAATGAAAGTATGAGATATTTCAATAAAATATTCTAAAATGCCATGAATCGACTACCTCCACACTTAAGATTAAGTGAAAATATATTCCTAGTGAGCTATTGTAATGCCTTTGATGCAAATATGAGCCATCACTTGCTGGAAAAAAATCCTCAAACATTGAGAGAGGATTATAAGATGGCTATCCATATTGATAGTATTTGCAAAGGAAATTTTAAGGTTGGGAGAAGAGATGATGTAAAGATCATTAAGAATCCAAAGAAAGAGGATACAAATTCTAGTACTAAAGGAGGTACTCTTGAGGATAAGATTTATAATTTAATGAAGAGTACGAATGATAGGATTGCAAAGAAAGACAAGGCTCTATCAAATGAAAGGTACATTTATCATAAGAATGAAAGACCTCCTTGGTTGCAGGATCATCAATATATTACAAATTGGCATAATGGGAAGCCTATTCCTAATAATCAGATAAATACTAAGAACAAGGTTCCTTTGGATCCTCTAGATAATAAATCAAGAAATTTTGTTGATGTGACCCCTTGGTGCATGGTTTTCCAAATGCCGCATTCTCCTCATCAATGTGTAGTTAAATAGATGGTGGAAGTGGATGAGGATTTACTTGAGGACTGTGATCAGTCTAATGAGGAGGATGTTGATGTAAATATGATTATGGATGGCTTTAATTTTTTTGACAATGAATTCTCATCTGATATGGAGTCTCATGAAATGGATTTGGATGACCAAAGGTACATTGCTAGTATGTATCACCAACAAGTTCTCTCTAGTGAGGATGATGATAGAAATGATGAAATATATAATTTGGAAGCAATTAAAGATGGTGTGTCCATGAGAAGACCTTTGAATGAGGAAATTGCAAGATATATTGTGACTTTGGTTCCTCAATCTAGAAGCTCATATCACCTAAGGAGTATAATAGTTGATGGTGAACAAGGTAGTTCTACTGGTTTTTCATCAAGGAGTGAAATGCCAAAGGAAAAGAATAAAAGTCTAATGGTAAAGAAGTAGCAGTCAAAGCTAAGGAAAGTAGGGGAGATAATATTTGGGCTAAAAAGGTTGATAAGCCAAAATTAGATAAAGAGCTCAAGACCCCTTATATGAAGGAAAAGCCACAGAAGCAGAATTTTGAAGTTGCAAGAAAAGATGCCAAGACCAAAGATGAAATAACAAAAAATCAATAGAAGGATAGTGGTATAGAACAATGTATGATTCTAGTTGAATTTCCTAAGTATAGTCTTGTTGACATGTTTCAATTTATTAGTCTAGTAAAATTTTATGTCCCTTTGCTTGAGATGATGAGAATAGATGAACATAAACAAAAGGCAGTAGCCCTTATCAATGGCACTACTATAGCCTATAATTATTTAGTGGTGTCCACTCCACCCAAAGTGAGTGAGAAGGAAAAGAAAGATAAATAAGTTGAGGGAGTGATTACGGATACCCCTCATATTTTTCTAGGGAATTCAGTCATAGCTTGTCCTAGAGAATATATCCATTCTTCCTCACACTAATAGTTGAGGGAATTTTTTTTAAAATTGTAACATTGATTCTAGGGCATCCAATAACATAATGCTATCCAAAATCATGGAGGCATTGGGACTAAAAGTTGATAGTACCAATGGAAACTGTTATGCTTTGGATTCAAAGGAAGTCCATATGATCGGTGTAATTAATGAGCTACCTTATAAGTTAGTAGCCTATCCATAGAAAGAGTTTAAGATGAGTGTGGTGGTAGTGGATATCCCACCCAATTATGGAATATTTTTGTCTAGGAAATGGAGTGCTTCCATGGGAGGTAGTATGCAATGTGACATGTAGTACCTTACCTTCCCTATTGATGGTAAGGATGTTCAAGTGGTATGAGAGCCAAATATGCCACATATGTTGGAGCATGCTCCTGAGGATGATACAATTATTTTTATAGATATTGATATTAGTGATTTTAAGGTGGAAGAAATACCAAGAGAAACTGATAGGTTCCCGACACCTATAGATAATGAAGCTATTAGATTATCTAAAAAGGATGGACTATGGAAGATGTACTTTTATAGTGCAAGTTCCAAGAAAGGGTCTAGTGTAGGAATATTGATGGTATCACCTAGTGGCAATACATATAAATTATCTTTCACTTTGTCCTTTATTTTCACAATCAATGTGGAAAAGTATGAAGCACTATTTCTAGGATTAAGACTAGTTGAAAGGCATGGGATAAATAAGTTGATGGTAGTCGATGACTCTGAGTTGGTGATATCCCAAGTAAGATCAATATATGTATGCAAGAACAAAAAATTGAAACAATAGAAAAATGTTGTCTAGTATTCTATTGAATAGTTTGACACCTTTGGAATTGACTAGATGGAGAGAGGAAAGAATATAATAGTTGAATTTCTTGAAAATATTGCATTAATACCTAATGATATAACTTTTGTAGGTATTTCTAAAGTGGGGATACAAGAAAGGAAATCAATCCTTGGAAAAGTACATAATTGGAAAATCTTCAATGGTGTTGAAGATATCTTGAAGTTTTTAAAATGTGTTGATGAATATGAGAGTTAGGAAATTAATTTTGGGGATTTTTTTGAGAATATACATGGTAAGGTTTTTTGTATTTAGAAATGAAGTTATTAAATTAAATAAAAATAAGATCCCGAAGGGCCTTGTATCATTAGAAAGGATCTTTGGTAACCAGGACAAAAGCAAGGTTAAAAAAATTGCCACCCATCCAGAGGATTTGGAGGAAGTGAATTTGGGGACTGAAAATGCCCCTAAGAAAGTATATGTAGGAAAAAAGATGAAACCAAAGGTCAAGGAAATGTTTATTTTCTTATTAATAAAGTATGGAAATGTCTTTTCTTGGTCCTATGATGACCTGAAAGCATATAGAGAGGAATTATTCCAAAATGAAATTCCTCTAAAAGAAAATGCTAAGCCTTTCAAATAGAAGCAAAGAGCTGTAAATCCAACCTTATCTCCTAAGATGCAAGAGGAATTAGTTAAGCTAAGGGATGTGTGTATCATAAAACATATTAGGCATTCTTCATGGGTGTGTAATTTAGTGCCAGCTAGAAAGAATTTTTTTGAAATAAGGCTATGTGTTGACTTCAGAAATTTAAACATATCATCATTGAAGGACAACTATCCACTATCCAACATGGAAGACATGTTGCAGATGGTGACTAGATGTGAGCTACTATTTATGATGGATGGATTTTCTAGATACAACCAAGTGAAAGTGACTGAGTCTAAGTAGTACAAGACTACATTCATAACTCCATGGGGCACCTATGTCTATGTAAGGATGCCATTTGGTTTAACAAATGTAGGTGACACTTTTCAGAGGGCTATAGATGTAGCCTTTTCTAGTTTTATTGAATTGTTGATGGCAATATACCAAGATTACTTGATGGCTTACTCCAAGAAGGAATAAGATCATTGTATGCACTTGGAGAAGGTATTTATAAGGTCCATGGAATATGGGATCTCCTTGAATCCAAAAAAGTGTTCCTTTGGGGTATTGAAGGAAAGTTGTTGGGGCGTATTGTGTCCAAAGAGGGAGTGAGAATTGACCTTGAAATAGAAGTAGTCATAGACAAGATTCCTTAGCCAAATAATGTTAAAGGAATTCAATCATTCTTTGGATATATCAACTTCTTGAGAATATTTGTAACCAACTTTGTAGAAATTACAAGACCCTTCTCCAAGATGTTGAAGAAGGGAGAAAATGTGATTTGGAGTGATGAGCCATGTTAGGCCTTAAAGTGTATAAAACAAGCTATCAAGGAGGATCTAGTTTTAAAGTCTCCTAATTTCTCTAAGACAATGCACATTTTATCTTTTGATTCTTTCCATACTATTGTTGGTGTTTTACTGTAGGAAAATGATGAGGGATTTGAACAACCAATTGCATTCTTTAATAAGTCTTTATAGGCTAGAAAGATCAAGTATGATATGATTGAAAAGAAAGCATATTCTCTAGTCAAGGCTAGGAATAATTTCACAACTTAGTTAGTAGGAGTTATAGTTATAACTTTTGTACTAAGTGTTATTATAAAATATATCTTCGCTTAGCAAGAAACTACAGGAAAAAGGTGTAGATAGATCAACAGGATCAAATAATTCAACATTGATGTCTAGATCAACAAGTTAGTTAGAGGAAAAGGTCTAGCTAAACTAATGAAAGAGAATAATTTGGAAGTTAATTAGATAAATCAAGTAGAGATTGTTGATGTTGCACCTATTTGTGATATGCAAATATGTCGTTGGTATAGAAGGATTGTCCAATATTCACAAACTTTGCAATATCATGTAGATATGGTTCATAATGACAAGAGAACATTAAAGTTGCATGCCATTAAGTATGCAATTATTGATAATGATTTGTGGTGGAGAATCTCGGATGGTGTATTTCTTAAATATGTGGATGAAAAGCAAGCATTAGAAATATTGCAAGAAATGCACAATGGGGTGTGTGGTGGTCATTACATGGTAAAGACCATTGCTCAGAAGATCTTGAGAGAAGGATTCTACTAGCCCACTATATTTAAGGATGCCTAAAATTTTGTTAAGACTTGTGATGCTTGCCAGAGATTTGTTGGAAAATTAAATTTTTCAATGAGCTTGCCACTTCAGCTCATTTTTGTTTAGGCTCCTTTCCAACAATGGGGAATTGATTTTATTGGTGAAATTCCAAAAAATTCTAGTGGATGGAACTCATGGTTACCATTGACTATTTCATGAAATGGGTAGAAGCAATTCCCACAAAGAAAGAAACAAGTAAAGTGGTAGTGAACTTCCTAATGAACAATATTCTAATCAAGTTTGGAGTCCTAGAAAGGATAATTTCATATAATGCTATGTGTTTTAGATCAGAGGAGTTCAAGGATTTTTTTGATAATCATGGTATAAAAATTTCTTATTCTTCACCTTACCATCCTCAAGGAAATGGTCAAGTTGAGCCTAGTAATAAGAATGAAGATCATCAAAAGGGTGATGGAAAAGACCAAGAAATATTAGGACTCAAAATTGAAGCTTGCACTTTGGGCAGATAGGGTTACTATGAAGAAGGCTACTAGTCACTCACGGTTTGGTTTGGATGTTAGGTTACCACAAAATAATTTTCTAGGGATGTATAAATTTGTGTAGTAATATGATGATGATGTTTGTGATGATATGGATCAAAAAATTGATAACCTTAGAGCTTGATAGGTGAAATTCTTGAACTTCCCATAAATAGAGAGTTCTTGAAGCCATACTTCTCTTAAGTATGTTATGCTTTATGTACATTGTAGGTTTTGTACATTTTTTATATAAGTGTGTTTTCTTTCGGTTGTGTCTGGATTGGTCCTCTTGCCTTGTTCAGGCAAGTCCTTAGTTTTTGGTTCTATGTGGTTGGTTTTCTTTAACCAAATATTTTGGGATCTCACCATGCCTCCAAGAGACAAGTGTCCCTAGTCAGAGCAATTGGTGGAACCCTTAAAATTTTTTATGTTTCACTGATTAAAGTTGTTCAAATCCTGGCCATTTTCATTATTGTGGGCTTAGGTTTTATCCTAAAAATCATGCTTCAGGGTTTTGTGCTCCTTAGCCCTCTAGAAGGTCCAAGTCTAAAATTCCTTATTGGCATTCTCATTTGTTATTGACCCCATATTGCTTGTTCCCAGTCATTTAAGTTGTGACTTATTCCTTTTGTCTCATTGATAAATTGACCCCTTTACCTTATTAGTCTCAATTGTTGCCTATGGTCATGTTTAGAATATTTTTTCATTAGTACAGGTTGAAATGCATTTAAAGTTCTGGTTAGATCCTAAGTTTGGATTAGTTTTTCCCATGGTCACCTAAGTTTTTAATCTTGATTGTTATGTCCCCAACTGTCATCTTCCTAGTGATGGCCCTTGCTTAAAACTAACATTTTTGACATGTTCAGATATTGAATTCTATGTTGATTGTTTGATCATCATGAGAAAATATCCACCATTCCTTGCCTCCCCATCTCATTTTATTCCTCACTAAAATAATCACACATGCTAGTGAGATATGGATGTGTGTCCTAGGGGTAGGGGACTTACTGAGCTATAAAGTGAAGCAAACACTTTGATGAATGAGGATCAAGGATCGATGCTCAATAGTGGGTGGCGTTGGTCAATCCTAACCACTCCCTACTATCCCATGTGGATCCCATCCCTACTACCAAGTTGTCAATAGGGAGATGGGAGAGTGCCACGCGGAGCAACCTAGAGGATGTAAGGTACATTAGAATGAAGGCTAATATTAAAAAAATATTTTAGCACAAGCATAGATGGTAAAGTGTGTGGTACTAAAGGAAATATGAGGCATGTATTTTAACAACATATGAGATTTTTTAATCTTGATCATTGGTTATTGTTGACAATGATGTTACTCATAGCAACGGTGTAGATAAAATCTTAAAAGAAAAACCATGAAGAACCTATCTTCTTGAAAGACTAAACTAAAGAAACCTAAGATGTTTGTATAATAGGAAGAGATTGACTTATCTCAATCACAAATCTTTGATAGTCAGGTCTTCACCATACTAGGTTCACTTTAGGGTATGATGTGATATTGCTGGTAATCTAAAGGGGTCCATGGTTATCTCCAGTTTCATTAACAACCATAAGCATCAAAGACAAGATTTTTAATTCAATCATAAAATAATCTCCTAAAATCAACATATTTCAAATAATATTTCATGATCATCAAACAATTTTTCTATCACTTAAGTATATTTAGCTTTAAGAATTCAACAATTTCTTAAAAATGAAATATTTTCAATAAATTTCATTCATTCATCTATTTTTTGGAACATTTTCTAAAATTTAAACATCTAATCTAAAATAAAGCATCAAAATACTAGAAAATAAAAATTTCTCCTGGTTATTCTCCACACATTCCTCAAGATATTATCAAATCAAAGAAAATTGCTTTATACTTCACCAAATTACTTCATAGCTAGGCATAAAATGGTTCAAGCTTTTAAAGAAGGGGTTTTAGTTTGGACACTGAGTAGGTTGCATCCACCCTTAAATGACGCAACACACAATCTTGTTCGAATGAACTATAAAAAATTGCTATAAAAGATACATGAGATATGTAGCTATCAAATTGGCTTTGATATTGATTAAGTTGTATGTGCATACAAGTTTTTAGATTAGAATGATTCAAAAAAAAGGGAAAAAAATAAAACTTAGAGAAGTTTTGGATCTTCTGACATCCACAAATTTTGAAAAAAAAAAGTAAAGCAGTACACAACCTTTGATAGGAACAAGGCCTCAAGAGTTCAAACTTAAAGTCTATCAAGAGAATCAAAAATCACAAATCAAAATGTAGCACATGGCATATGCTAGTTGTCATCAGAATCTTCTAGACAAATTCAAAGCTTTAACTTCTTTAGCAACAACAATCTTCAACTTCAAACTCCAATACACCACACTCTGCATAAATCAAGGCTATTAGTATTCCTTAGAATACCAGACTATAAAATTCTACCATGAATGGGAACAACCTACAAAACTAACTTCAACGATACATCTTTGTGACAGTTTCGGTATCTAATGTACTTTCTTATATAACTAAGAGTTTTGGTTTTGCAAACCCTTCTTCTCCTTTCTTTAGCTAATACTCTCGAAAAGTATTTAATATTTGATGCATGCTCTCTTTTTAAATTCCTTGTATTTCCTTCCAACTAAACTTGAGCCTAGTGTATTCTTGTGATATCTGAAGTATATTAGCATTCCTTCACACTTTCTTTATTGCATACCTAACTATATAGTGTTTCTACTGTATAATCTCATCAATGACTTCCCGATTAACAACTAAATAGGGTATTTATTTATTCTCTCAATCCACTCCTTGAAATATTTTGTTTCTTTATCCTCCTGTCTCAGTTTTTGGGGATCACAATCTTGTTGTGCTAACACTTCAATAAAATATTGATCTTTATCAATCAACTTACTGCATTTCTCAGGGATGTTTTTAAATCCTTCTATACATGGTACTACGTGTCACCTTCCCAATTTAAATGTTTCTTCCATTTTTTTCATAATGGGACTTCTTGTTCTAAAATAATATTTTCTCTTACCAATTCTTAGACATCTGTTTGAACAATAGTTTCTACATTTTTCCTCTAAGCATCAGCAAGTTCCTCGTGAAATATGCATTCTCCTTCTAATATTCTAGATTTCTCAAGCCAACGGTGTGCTTCCTTATACTTCCCAATTGTATTTGTATTGTTTTCTTCTCCTTGCCTTACCCAACACTCAATCCATTCTTTAAATACATTCATCTTATGGTGAATTGCAACTATAGCATTGACTTGTTCTTGTGACATAAGTACTAGATGCCGAGGAAATTTAGTCAATGCCTGACCAGATTGGGTTAATGATCATCTTCGTTTCTTCTAATTCTTGCATCCAAGATGAGTGTCAAACATTGATACTTTTTATTTTATACTCCTTAGGCATTATCTCATGTCTATTTGTACTTGCTACTAGGGTAGCTATATATAGTGTTTTTCCTCCATCTGCATTCTTTTGTATGACATGTTTCATTTTAGATCTTCACCTAGGCTTAGGATTCTCTACTTTCATAAAACTTTATGATCCAAAGGTACCAATTCTACTTCCAATGGGGAAGTCAATTCTCTGATTAATCAATCTAGATTAATCAATTAGGTGCATCTTCATTGTGTTCTACCTTTCTAACACTTCTCTATTCCTAATTTTTAGTATGCTCAGGAACTTCTCTTACATCTTCAAGTTTATTTGTTACGTCCTCTGAAATAGGAACATCTTCAGTATTCTCTGGCATAGATTCTAGATTACCGGGATTCAACACTATCTCTTTAGTTTCAAGCCTTGTATTTTCCTATCCAACCAGGTGTTCAACTTTAGTTTCTAGGACATCACCTTCTTCATATCCTATCACATCAAAATTTTCTTCATTTCTAACCTTTTCACCTAAAATTTGTGAAGGCTCTTCATTTTCAACTTTTACCTAGTCTTCCTTTGATTTTTCAGAGACCAACGATTGCTCATTATCATTTTGATCATTCCCTAGCGAAGGTTGGGAATCAAAGGTATCTTCAATAACCATATCAACAATAGGAAATTATCTTGCAGTCTCCCTTTTTTCCATTTCAAGAACTCTAGGGTTCCCCACTTCCAAAGCGAGTGTTCCTTTTATGAATTCTTCTTCTTCAACATTTATAAGTATTGACCCTTTATCTAGAATTTCTTCCACAACTAGTTGTACCATGGGTTTATCTTTAGATTTATTTTCTTTTACTCATTCACACATGGTGCCCCACTTATCCATTTTTATTTAATCTTAGCTTCATCTATCTTAGAAACTTCATCTAAAACCACAAGATTATTTCCCAATGCCTTTTTTATAGTAGCCATATTAACTGAAGTGGAGAAATGAATAATGTTGCAGCTCTCTGAGATGTAGACCTTGTCTGTGTACCAATATTTTATGTCATCCCTTCTTCTTGATCAATTGTAGGCCTAGTCCTTGGTCTTCTTGTGGAAGAAGATTCTAATTTTGATTTTACTTTGCTTGATTTAGTATCTTTATGTTTACTAGCTAGTTTTAATGAAACCCCTTAGCCTGGAGCCTCAAGGGTTCTTTCTTCAATGTGTATACTAACAGCTTCTTTACCAACTTTTCTCTTTTTCTTAGCAGGTTCCCCATGTTGAAGCTCATTTTCTTCTCTTTGTTTCTTTCTCATATCTTGTGAGTATGTGGGCCTTATTCCTTTCTTTCTTAAAGCTTTACAAAACTCATCTATCCAATGTTGATTCTATAGTAGAACCAGTGCAAAGAATTCATCAACAGATGTTATTTCCTTAATTTAATAATCGAAATCTAGAATAGGTTCATCACAGACTCTATTTTCATTGTAAGACTTGTTCAACACTTCACCATCATCTTCCTCCATCTAATCTAGAACATCATGAATTTTGAGAACTCGTGCAAATTCTAATGACAATCTTTCATATTTTCTTTTTCTTACTTTGTGCTCATAATCACAATTTAGCCAATAGTCTTCTATATGCTTGACATGAGTATGAAAACCAACTATATTTTTGGAAATATTCCCTTATGGGTCATGATAATTTCTTTGAAATGTAAAGTACTCCAAAGTATACATCTTCAACTATTCTTCACACAAATTGGCTGCTCTAATTGCACTACATTTGTAGTTCCCTATTATAGTACGAAATCTGAGAGAAGCTTTCTTATGAGCCACACTATAAAGAGCTTGGGATGGCTTCAACTATTTTACTAATTCTAGTAACACTATTTTATCTATATGATACCTAGGCAACATGAAAGGATGTCATTCAAACCCTTCCACCCTAATGTAGGTGAATGTGGGAACTATATATACTAGCCTCCAATCTATCCAATAACACTTTGTACTTCCAAATAAAATATTATGGCTTTTTCGCCTTCCATTAATCTAACCAGCATCATGGAAAACACATCATTGACCTTCTAATATTTTTTCTTATATTCATGGGTAGTAATTTTGGGTAATGAGAATATATCAAACTATTTCCTACTTCTTTGCATAGTGTACCAATTATTTTCAACCCTTGCTTATTTTCCCTTAAGGCATGGAAATAAATCACATATGATGACATAGACAAACATCTAGACTTGTGCAATCTGTCACTGATAAATCTTTCCCAATGCATCAACACATGACCTTCCATCAATTTGGATATAATTACAAACATTCATGATTCAAATTTACTAGAATCCTACAATCTAGCTATCCTTCTTATCATGGTTATATTATCTTGAACATCTAGGTTGATCATAGACCTTAGAATTAGATTTTTCTACTTTGCAATTTTCTCGTGGCACCACTGTGTGTTCATAATTTTTTTTTGTGTTCTTTGGCACTTAGGTGGGTTTTGGCTTTCACCTTCATATCAATATGGTACATCTGAGTAAAAGTAGGAATCTCAAATGTATTTGTAATTCCATTCTCAGAGAGATCTACATAAGTTCTTTCCTCCTTCTCAATGACTCTTTTGTTTGGGTTGTAGTAGTTTAAACATTCCATAACCAATTCAGGGGCATCCATTGCTAGCAAAAACCCTCCTGATAAAAGTATCCCACTTGCTATAGTATTCCTTGTACACTGAGAATCATTTTCTTGCCATGCTTGTGTGAGGAATTTTACATCAGAATACCATCTCATATGAGTATCATTGGCTATTCCACCAAAGAGGTATAGCTTGTGAAGTACAATATTTAAATTTATCTTCTAGTTTTTCTTCAAAAGTACTGATTTTTGCAAGAGTATTTTGTATTTTCAAATATGTGTCTTGTGTGTGAGTAAGGGTTAAATTTAACCATTTATCTTTAATGATTCATAAAACTTTCAATTCAAATTTTGGTTAAATACAAATAAAAAATAATTAACATTTTAGTTCTTTAAGGGAAATACCATTTTTTCAAGACTTTCATGCATGAAAATGATTAATAAAATTTATTTTATTCAAAAAATAACTATTTTTTGGTAATTATGACAATATTTTCATAATGCAACCTTGAGTGCCTTGGTAGTTGTGTTCTTAGTTTCTCAAAATTTACCTTATGCACCACAATATTAGTCTCATTCATTCAATATCCTTCGCAAGTTTGCAGTATGACGCGAAGTAGAGTGTTATAAAAGAAACTCCATGATCAAGGTGTTGCCAAGTATGTGTGTAGTTCACCAAATTCATTAATTACCTATTACAATGCATTAATTTCTTGAATAAAGGTGTGGATATGGTTAATTAGGGTTTAAATTATGAACACTTAGGTCTTTGTGTAGGCTCACTACTAGAGGAAAAAATGGTGTGAAAAGCTTACGTGGCACTCTTGTGTGACTTTTATTTTTATGATGCAAATTCCTTTAACATACATGATCATTTGCAATCATCGAGATAGAAAAATTCCATTATTGAACCTTGGAAATATTACCAAGAATTGGGACGCTTATCTCCAAACTTAAATAAAACCTAGAGCAGATAGATGAACAAGGAACCAAGCTCAATAGAAATAAAAAATGATTTAGGCATTTCATAATGGAACCTCCAGTTTCAGACCTCTGGCTAAGAAAACTAAAAAGAAACCATGAGACTAACTGATGTAGAAAAAAAATAGTCACCAAGATTGAAAAACTCTAGGTGATGACTTACAAGGTAGGACTAAGACCAATCAAAGAAAAAACATCCTTGATGCAACTGCAACAACTCGGAGATTCTGATTTCCAATAAACTGATAAAACTTTGTGAAGAGACCAAAATGCCAAATCTAGGAAAGAACAAAAACTTAAACCAAAACCAAGCAAATTGAAAATGAAAGTTGCAATTTTACCAACCCCCAAAACAACGCCAAAGCAAGCAAAAGCGAGAGAAAAGAAAAATTAAAAAATGGGGTCCACATTTTTCCAAGGGAAAAAATGGGGCATGTTGTGAGACTAGACAATAGTTGTGTCAGAAGAATATGGTCATGGGCACGTTGTCTTATGTTAATATATGAGTACATTGAAGGTGTGAGATTTAATCTTAGCCCTTCCTCATATCCCTATTTCCTAGAGTTGCACAAAAGATAAGTTTCATGGGGGCAAGGGAAGATGACACACAGATTCTTGCTTTAGAAAAAGAGAAATGGTGGAGCCTGCACATGACAAGCAAGCTCATCCAGATGGCTTATTTTGATTTAAATGATCTTGTGACTTCTTACAGTCAAATTTTTCAAATCATCTTAACTAAATTTGGATCATTTTTCACATCAACACATCTATGTGATCAATGATTGGCATTCAAAGCTCATTTAAAGGTAAGTGAGTTATTCTAGTTTGCATGAGCGAGCCTTTATATTGGAAAGGACATCGAGCTACCAAGGGAGGATATTGCATAGCTATTAAAACTTGTTTTAGGGTATAATTGAGCATTGTGAAAGACATTCTACACATTTGGAGAGCTCATGTTGTGATTTTTAGGCATGTCCAATGTCGGAGCTAGGGTTATTAACCTGCAAAAAGCTAGTAAGTGAATTGTTTCCTTCTCATCAAATTTGTTGATAAATTGTGGTCTCCAAAGCTTTCTATCAATTTGGGTTTTGTTTGTCTTTCATTTATTTTAAGGTTTGGTGTTCTTTGAAGAAGAATTAGTCCATCCTACATTGCTATAGTTTGTGTAGAACCCTTATCTGAGTTGTAAGTTTTATTCTAAGGAAACTAGAAACGCTGATTCAGAAAACTCTTGAATTATGGCTCCCAAAACAAAATAATTTCCATCTAAACAAGAATCCACTATTCCTAAAATAACTTTGAGTAAAGACCACATTGACCAATTGCCACCTTCAACTAGTGAAAAATTTAAAGGTCAATTTCTTTTCAATGGTCTACAAGTAGTGGAGGGCTTAGTTTACAAAAATAGTTCTATTAGGGATGTCAAAATACCTTGTACGGGGTGGGAATTGTTCTCTCACTGGTTTAAAAATAGAAACATAGGAATTCCATTTGGTAACCCTTGGAATCTTGACCTAGGGAAATTAACTGTGCCTAATGTATATTTGGATATTGATTTGTTGAAATAAATAGCTATGAATTACGACCCAATCACTGGGATTGTGAGGTCTTATGATGGAATTGACATGGTTAAGATCATGAAGGAAGAGATTCCTCGTGTCTTCAAACTCACCATGTGGAGAGATGATATCACTAAAATTGATGAAAAGGTTCTTAAGAAAGAATATCATAAGACTAAGATTGCATTCAGAGTCCATATACTACCAAGGTACTTAATAGAAATCAGGGGTTGAATAATTACATTAGGGCCATTTGATAAGGAGCCTTTTCCTATTAGCTAATTTGTTCCTTATTTCCAAAGGACTTTTTAATCGATTTTCCAGATAATTGGTTATGATCCTACCATTGGAATGCTCATGGAATGGATGTATATGGAAGCCCTCATTCAACACCCCCAATATTGCATAATATTTGATTATGCAGGATTTCTAGCAGAAATAATTCATGAGGGTTTGATAAAATTGAAGAAGGGTGTAGATGGATTAAGGTTTAGCTAGTACTCATTTCCAATGCACATGTTTCTATTCAAAGGTGCATCTTATTTTAGGTAGAATATGGTATTGGATAGGAATGAAGGTACTTTGGGTTTTCCTATCCAATGTTGGACTACCATCTTGGATAAGGATGACAAGACTTTTGACTATGTAATATTTGAGAACTTGTTTGCTTCAAAGATTAAAAGAGCCTTGGTTATGAATGTGCCTAGAATTCCCAAGGCCCTACATGAATTTTTGAGACCCAAAGATAAGAGGCTAGAGTTAGGAGTTGATCACAATTGGGGAGATATTATCCCATCTCTTGCATGCATTATTTTGAGAGTATATCATGCCACTATTGCTCCTCACTTGCTACCAAAATGTGTGTCAGGTAGAATTGGTTTCCTTGAAGTAATATGGAAATTGATAATTTTGGAAAATAAACAATTGTTGAATCAAGAAAAAGGAACATTTCTTCCTTCATACACATGCTTCTCCAATTTTGTAATGATAAAGGGAGGTTGGAATAATATAAATGATGTACTCAAATATTTTTACATGAAAAGAGTAGTATAGAGGGAGCATTATGATCCTGAAGGCTTCATAGCCTGGTGAAAATTGAGAATTTAGAGATCCAAATTTGAGCACATTTTCTAGTTCCTTGAGGATGTGATAAGGAATTTCTTTGGCTTTTCAGAGAAAAATCATAGTGTTGATGCCAAAAATTGGCAAGGTAACAACCCTTTGCAGGAAACTCAGTTAAAGGGGGGACGTATTGCGCTAAACTAAGTAACCTCCAGGTTTTAAAGAAGTCAACTCTTCTATAACTAGGGTTTTGAATGGGAAAATGAAGCAAATATAAAATAAAAGGATCTAACTAGGGTGATATGCCAAGATTTAGATGTGAGGCACGATAGACCTACCTAGTAGATATAGTTTAAGGGTCCGTTAAGCAATCTACTATATCTCGAAATATCAAACATTAAAGAGAAAAACCTTTATAATTCACTTCATGACATAAAATAATTGGCACTAAGATTTACTCAAGAGAAAGAGTTGAAGACATGGTTCTAAATCAGCATTGTATTCAAATCATTGAAGTCACAAGAAAACTATTTAGAAATAGCACAGTATAATGTCATCAATAGTTAAGAAATTGAAAAGCCAAATTAAAAGGGCACAGTCTGCAAGTCTTTACAGTTATCAAACAAAACAAAGGCCTAGTGTCTTCCTAGTTATTCTATGGATACTTTGAACTAAAAACAAAAACCCACTCCTTTTTTTAAAAACTCTTTTTCCCTGAATGAAGTAGTATATGTATCTAGGGGCATCCACTGCTTGAAATACTCTAACAAAAAAGATTTCTCATCATGAATCATTATGCTTGTAGCAATGATTCATCATGGTCATTGTAATAGAAAGTTTCCCCATAATGAACCTAGACATTCGCTAGCCAGATGCATTCTTGAAAATGATGGTAGTTGTCCTAGATTACCCTATGTAAATAGGTGTCGACTCCTAGCTAAGGTAGTTAGAACAAGCGAGAGAGTATGGAAGCTTGGTGTTTGCACCACTCCTCCCTTTTTTGTTGTAGTTGCACCGAAGTGACATTTGGTAGTATTTCCCAGTCCCTAGTTCATTCTCCCCATCCTTTGATGAGAGCCTGCGATGAGAAGACATCTGGCAGCATCCCTATGTCAGCATCGCTTGAGGGGCCTACCAAAGTTTGCATGGGCGAAGGATGCATGACATGTGTTCGGGACCTGAAAGAGAGTTATATGAATATATTCCAATCTCATCAGATCTATTGACATGTGGGAGAAGAATGGGACTTGAAAGAGAAAGGAAGGAAATCGCCCCTTTGATAAGTGCTTAGGTGACACATGGCAGCAGTGAGCTGAGATCACCAAAAAATTGGCTAGGAGGCTTCTAAAAATCATTGGGTACAGTCGGAAGTTGGGAAAAACATCAAAAATAACCTGAAGGGAGCATGGGGGAATATTAAATATCCATAGATTTTGGGGACTATCAGGGGCGTTTCACCTGCAGAACGACGAATCCAAAAATATTTGATTTTGTGACCAAGGTTTTATTCATTGGGCATTGGAGTCAGAGCCTAGAAAGGGTGATCTGCAAGTTTAGCCAATCGACCTCGGAAGGCATTGATATGGCATGTAGGATCTCGTCCGCCTCATGTAGATCAATTATTTCCTTAAAGGGTAGCACCATAGATAGTTTAAACCCTTTCTTGAGCTGAAAAAGTAGTCGTGCAATCTTATGAGTTACACCCTCAATGTCATCCATAGTAGGATGTTGGCTGAAACTCTAAAAATTTGATAAATCCTGCTTCCTCTTCTCAATTTTGGCTTCAATCTACTCCATCATAGCCACCAATTCATCAGGAAGAAATGAAGAGGGCAAACCTATCTGGGTTAGTTAGGAAAGCGTTGCTTGAACATTGTCCATATTCTACCTTAATGTAACTGAACACCATTGAGCATGAAGGGTGGCCTCTTGGAAGAGAATAAAATCCTTCATAACCCCAACAACTGAACTCTAATTCTTGATCCCCGCTCGCTCCAAATCCTTGCTTGACATAGTGTATAGATTTCCTAGCAGCCTTTCTGTTTCGAGAACCTTTTCCCCTATGAATTGTGGGAACTATTCCATTGTGTCACAAACCTCTCTACATAAATATATTGCCTCCACCATGAATCAGAGTGTGGGTTGAAGAGTTGGACATAAAGCCTTGAATCTCTCCCAGTAGGAAGCATATAGTTGTTGGGAAACTAAGCAGAGGTATGATTATGGAGCAGGAGTTTGAATGATATTCTATAAGATATTAATCTCTGCATACCTCATCCCAATCTCTTGCATTAGCCCCACAATTCGTTATGCGATAGAGGTGAGCTTCTCCTGTAGGTCTCTTTATGTGGCCAACTACCTTTCCTTAGCCTAGTTTTGGGTTGCATATTCTTCCTCGAGGGAGATCCTAAACTTCTATAGATCCTCTTGAAATTGAGTCTATGCGCTTGCCTGGTTTGCCTCCTTTTCTTGTACCACTTGCTCTAGCTAAACACACAGTTGTTGCAATTCTTCATTTTTTTGCTAAACTTCCTCCTCTGACTGGGCCAATCTATCAGATAATTCCTAGTTCCTTTGTTGCAGCTCAACTATCCGATCAAACTCCTGGGATTGGAATTTCTCGAGCTCTCTTTGCAAGCTAACATGCTCTGCCTGCACATTTTGTGTGAGGTGCACCCTTTCTATTTCCTGTGCCTTGTCTTTGGCCAACAAGACTTCCAGTATTTCCTTAATGGCCTTGAGCTCATCCTCCACCTTCTTCAATTTGTGACCTTTCTTAAGAAAGTCAATAGTCACCACCCATTGTGTTTCCTCCATTAGCTTGACTTTATCCTATTTTTGGGCAACACACAAGTCCACTTCAATGGCATGGATGTTGTAGTCATCAGGTTGCATTTCTCCTTGTAGTTTGGAAACATTGGGATGCATGGTTGTGAAATGAAATGATTTTTGAGCCTCATTATAAATTTTTTGGACTCTGGGCTCTTGTGGCCTCCTAGCATCTTTTTCCTTTTTTTCTTGGAGTCCGAGAGCTTGAGCTTGCTTTGTTGTATCACTCTGAGACAAGAATTGAGCTGATGATCTGATGCATTTTCCTGCGAAGGGTGCACCAAGAGGGATAATGAAAGGGAAAGAGAGGCGGCTGACCTCAAATGTTTTCTTCTTCAAAAGGGAAACTATGAGTGGAGAGAAAGTAGGAATGTTCCAAATCCCAGGTGACAAAGGTGTGGAGGGACTCATGGTTTATGGCAATGGCAGTGGAGATGCATCAGGCTCTAATGGTTGCAAGGGCTGAGTCAAAATTGAATCAGATGATGCAATGAGGACAATGACTTTGGACACAAAGGGAGCGAAAGACATGGATACAGATGTGGAGGCAGATGGTGCAGCTTGAGGGGAAGTGAAAACAATATGTCCAATATGGGAAAACTGGGAGAAACCTCCCATAGCCATTGTAGAGGGGACATAGAAAGATAGGCTTATATTTGGAGCGATGGGTGCCATAGGGACTATGAGTGAATTAAGAGATTGTGAGCTGAGAAGAGAGGGAGAGAAAGATACCAGAGCATTCAATTTCACCTTCGACGCTTGGCCGAATGCAACCTCCTCTAGAAGTGGTATCAGTGCGTTGTCTTTTGCTTGGTGGATGGTTCTTTGCATCCACTACTTTTGTCAATTATTGTGTTGCTCCAAGATTCCCCATGGCCATAAGTCAAGATTGTGAGGACCCCAATTGTAAAATATTCATCCGCACACTCCTAACAACCACGCTATGTTGCGCCACCTTTTTCTATTTTTTCTTTCCCTTTTTGGAGCATGGTAGTGCATCCTTATGGTCATGCTTCTCTACATTACTTGCATCATAATCTGGATGCTCTTGGTTCCAAAGGGTATCAAGTTGGTCATTGGTGTCGAAAACCGATGCATGTTGGAAAGGGTTGATGATGTTCTTGATCTCTTGGTGATAGATCCAGAAATCATTAATCTTTTCCAACTTCCAGCCCTATTGCCTCATAAAGCTATTTCAGAGGGTAGTACTTATGTGACTATTTTCATCTACCTTCCCCTTGGAGAGATAGAAATTGAGCTATGACGGCCTTTGATTATCCATCAACATGCATGCCAAGTCTACCCAGATCTTGCTGACATCTTCAAGTGGATTTCTCTATGCTTCCCAATATGGTCGAGGGCCATGCTTTACCTTAATAAGTGTGTCCCCTAAATCATCCTCAGGGTTGTAGTCCCATTTATCATAAATGAAAACCAACCCAAGGTGTTCCAACTTAGCCTCTAGTAAATCCGTTGACTTCTTCTTTACCATGATCACTATTTTGTAGCTCATCGGGCATTCAAACAATCCCCTCTTCTTCTTCTTCTTCTTTGGGTCAAAGCAAAAGGTCCAGTCCATAATAACCATTTATCAAAAAACCTCGAGGGATAATACTCAATTATCGAAGGATACGGGGAGATGGATTGGATCTCCACAAAATCCACACACTCAAACACATGTGAATTCCTCCATGAGGAACCAATCACACTTGGGGAACAAAGATTGCATCCAGCCAGTTTGATTGCCTGACAGGTGATAGTGGTCATCATCCTTGCCTAGAACGCACAAAATAAGAATTAAGAATTTCTCCAAAAATACATAATAATCATAGGTGGAACAAAGGATGGTAGTCCACACCAAAACTGGCTTCCGATGTTTCTTCTCATCAAATATCGATAATTTCATTTTTTCCCTAAAGAAATTGAGATTTTGATGTAGAAACATATAGGCAAGAAGAGAAGGATACTTGAACTTACCCACAATCTCGAACTCACCAATCTTCTTCTGCATATCTTTGATAATAATTTCTACGAAATCATACCAGAAAGGTTCCTTCTGCCTCCTGAGTTGGAAACCTAGGCCCAACTGAGCCTTAGACATGATCATGTCATTGTCCAAGTTGAACACAAAAGCAATCATGGTAAAGGCATCCTGCATATCTGCCTGGGTGAAGTCAACATGTTGGTTTTGATTTTTTAATAGCTACTGGCAATTTTGGGGCCTTCCCGTCTCCACATTATAAAAGTCGAGGGCATTCCTCCTGCCCTTCTAGAATTCAAAACCCTTTTTCTGGTTTAAGGGTTCCATTGGCAGTGCTCTGGTACTATTATTGGGAACACACAACATGCTCCTAAGAGCCTCCATAGTTAGCACAACTCTCAACATTCTTCCTTTGATGGTTCTAGTTGCTAGGTTAAAACACCGAATACTTTCATGAATTATTTATGGGTAGTGGTGCACATAAGGGACCATATATTGTTGGAGCCCGCAGAGCCATTACTTGTACGGTAGTTGATGGTTGAGGACTTTCTTCAGCCTGGTGAAAGAATCCTCCCTCAGGCCCTTAGGGTTGGTCTTGAGGATGGGGTCATAGATGTTATCCAACTCTTCCTTTACCAAATTAGCATCTTTGAATGGGCCCTTCTTGGCTGTCTTTGTGCGAAACCACTCCAGCTTATCTGGGATCCCAAGCGTAGTGTAGGATTTCTCCTCAATGAAAGTATTGACCCTAGGTGTTGTGAGTATCACATCAACCAAGCTTCAAGATGCTTCACCTGGCTTATTCATCTGTGGGTTCTAGGCTACTACAGGGGCAACAGATTCCATTTTTCCTTTGAACTTCTAAAAAATTTCTACTCATCTCTTAGCAACTCTGCACTTTGAAAATCCTCTCTACAATCCTTTTTTTCAAATACACTCTTTGCTTTAAAACAATCACATGCAATACTTAGCTTTCCTGTTCTCCTTCGAGTGGTAGATGATGGTTGCATTTTATGCATTAAATTCAGCATGTATGGTGAGCTTTTCCATTTGTGTGAATTGAGCCACTTGTCATTTTGAAATGACAAGGATTCATAATGACCCTAGGTACCTACAACCCATAGTGTGATTTTCCTTGGAAATTTGGCTGATGGATTGAAAGTAGGCTAGGCATCATCTATCATGGTAATTAATACCCCAAAAATAATGGTTATGCCAAGGTATGTGATAAGAATCAAATAGATTTGTATCTTTTCTTAGGGTTTGAGGAACACCTAGTAGGACAACACCTCATCATTCGACCGTAAAAGGCTACTGCCAAATGCTGCCAGTAGCTTGTGCTAATTAATTAGCTTGCCTTGATTTTGTATGCAACAACTTGTACCTACAGTTGTAATTGGGTGAGAGTCTTAAGTGAGCCTTGGTGTAGTGTTCGAGGTGGTACCTAGTTAACCTCGTGCTTATGGTATGTAGGTTACCACATTTATCCCTTTTCGCATCCATAAATAGGAACCTAGGCAGTAGGCAAATTAACTTAGCAATATTTAGTAGAATTAGCATTAGGTGATTGGCTTAACATTTGGTAATTGTAGTCTATGCAGTATTTGCATAGAGTTCGAACATAGATGTCTTCCATAGGTTTTTGTCTAATAGTCATATAGTATCTAATGTCATGGATACCCCAATTAGGCCGACCTCCCATAAACCACAAATGGCTTTCCTGGGTGAAATTTTGACTAGGCGTCTGAAGAGGATGACAAAGAATAAACATTCTTTGGCCATCGTAGCTATGAAATGGGTCCTGGGTCGTGAATTCCTTGAAAATGAGGATAAGTATAGATTAAATAATTATGTGTGCTCTCATTTTCTGGCATCAATGCTTGAAATTCAAGTCCCCAAGCCTTTTATCATTTGTTTGGTGACATAAATATTCCTAAAGAATTATCTGAACGAGCTTGAGGAGGTGGTGGCAAATGTTGCATTTGGCGGAGGGATTCCAACTACGAGCGAACTTTGCAGGTTTATTGAAGAGGATGCATTTGTCTCGTGGTTTCCATTTCTGAGTCATGAGATTTCCATCGCCAGAAGGTTACATGTGCCTACCACTTTTTGTCCCAGATATACAACATGGTGTCATTCTACGATATTGACTAGTACATTGATTTCAGGAACCTGGTGTTCCCTCTAGCACCTATCATCGGTTCTCTAGATGATGTTGTTGGTGTAGCTACTATTTCCAAGGATGAGGTGATTTGTGATGCTGCTGCTACTGTTGCTTCTCCCTAAGAATAAAATTCCCTCTTTTTCTTGCTTTAAGACTGAAAATTCATTAGTCTTTTTGTATATAGCCTAGAAAAGGCTTTCACGATATAAAAATCTATAAGTATATACTCTTTTAGAAGTGTGGCCTCTAGGCCATTTTTCTATTGTACTTATCATAGTATATGAATATAATGAAAATATAGCTTATGTTTTAAAACTCTTCCTTGCTGCATATTTCTTGTCCCTTTCGGCATTTGTGTTAATTTTTGTTGCATCACGGATTAGAAAGACCGACTGAACAAAACAAAAGAACAAAGAGGAAAATAATCACAATAATTACATATTTACATGGTAGAACCATCTAATTGAGCTCTATAGAAATTTTAAGGTGAACTCCCCAGAGGGGAACCCCTATCGCTTTTCTTCCTACACTTTTTGATTAGAGTGCTTCATATTGCCTGCATCGAATTATTATGAACGAACCCTCTCGAAGGCTATCATATTTCTCATGCTTTCCACTTTCCATTGTCTACTGATGAAATTTTATCACCAAACCCTTATCATCTGGCCTTTGGTCTAAACAACCATCCAATTGAGAAAACACACTTGAACCTGCTATGTTGTGTAAGATTGACTCCATAGTGGGTGGTGGGTGATGATTTCTTGTTAGCATTTATTTTGCGTTGTAGAAATTGATACATAGGAAGATATCTCTATTCTTCTTTCAGACCAAGATGAGGCCAAAAACTCAAACACTAGGCTCAATCGTGAACACAATTCACATTGGGATTAGCTTTTCCAACCTTTGTAGGTTCATTGGTACTTCAATCTTGAGACTTTCTAGCCTTTGTGTTTGGCATGCTGATTGAGTCTCTCTTTCTGGTTCTATCATAGGCTGGACGATGTCGGGATCATATACTCTGAGTTTATCATACAACCAAGCCAATACCTACTCATTGTCCTCTAAAAAATTTACGAGCCTTTCTTTACCTTGGTGTAGGATGCTCTTTTTGATTTTAAGATTATTTACATCTCTGATTTGACAATCCATGTAATTGTCTTCATTTTCTAAAAGCTTTCTCTCATTACTTCTAGTATTGCCAAAGAAGGAGCTTTCAGGAGTGACCAAAATCTTTGGAAGCTTATGGATTTCTTGTTGTATGTCTTGTTTGTTGTTGCTTTTGGTGATCCATGCTTGGAATTGGTTGGTAACTTCTTTCGGTTGTGAACTGATCAAGGCGATGTATTCATCATTTTCAAACACTTTCCAACTTTTCCCACCATTTGGATTTGTGAGTTGGAGTATTACTCGTGTGGAGCATTGGTTACACATTGGGTGGGGCACTAGTTTGGATTGGGATCCAATTTCAGCCATGTGATTTGCATCATTATTGTGTTCTTGAGGAATCACTTGAATATTGAAAGTTCCAAAGCTCTTGTTTAGGTCCTAGACCTTTTCTCCAAAAGATCCCATATGGACATCTTTTGCAGTACTGAAATTCCAAACCTGATTGATGATTAGTTCGGGAACCCCGAACAGATTCATTTGCTTGATGTCCTCTTGCTCTATTGAGCTCGACCCTAGTATGATGCCTTCATATTCAACCTTGTTACCTAAAAAGGAAAGTTGGGGTTGGAAAGGTTTGATTGTCCTTTTGCCACTTTGGGAAGTTAGGAATACTTTAGTTCCTACACCACTCTTGCATTCTACACCCTCAAAGTGTAGCAACCGCAATACAGTTGTCAAACTACCTTCGGGATTTTGTGTCACCTTCAGGATGGCTTGGTATTCATCATAAATGACATAAGTTCCCAGTCTAGTGGCATGATAATTGTCGAAAGGGTCTTTATCAATGAACTCGCTTAGGAGAATGTCTTCTTTATCAATCTGATCTTCGATGATTTCTTCATCTTCTAGAAGCTCAGTGTAGTAAATTTCCTCCTTGGTAATGGAGGTGTGTGCAGACTCGAAGACTATCTTAGCTTCATCCACAACATATTCAAAATGCAAAGGTTTAGACACCAGCTTAATTTTGGATCGGTGTTCGATCCCTATAATTAGGTGTGACCAATCTAAAGAAATGTATCCACCTAGCTTAGAAGTGAATTCCCTAGACAAGCGCAAACTGAATATTGGAGGAATATCAATGATCACGATATCCTTCTTGACTGTGATATTCGGATAGGAAAACAGAGTTGATGGGAGGTCCTTAATGATCCCCATAGTATCAACCATATTCCTATCTAGTTGCATGACTCCCTTTTTCAAAGTTTTGTAGCTCAATCCTAGGGCTTCAGCTATTAGCCTAGGCATGACTATGGTGCTAGCACCAGATTCAATCATGGAATTATGTAGTAATTTCTTACCCACAATAAGCGTTAAGAAAAATAGCCTCGGTTTTTGTTTGCCTTCACCGATTTTGAATGTTGATTCTTCCTCTTGATCCATAGTAGAGGCCTCTTTCATGGTATCCGCAAGAACTTTGGCCGGTGGTGACTACTCAGTCGTCTCCCCTCGAAGTGATTGCTTCTTTGGTTTTGTGATCGGTTCTTCTTGGAGAGCCCTCTATAGCAATGTCTTCTATTTTGGCATGGCTAGGACTTCCCACAGGGAAATGTTAGTGGGTGATTTTTTTATCTGCTCCACCACATTGAATGGTGGCAGACTCGGATGCTTTTTCTCTTTAGCCCTTGTTGTTATGACCTCCCTTTGCAGAGGAGTTTTTGTACCACTGCAAGGCACTAGTCTTGTGGTCGGGAGTACTTTTAGGCTATAGATTAACTAATTGCGGGATGAATGTTTCACCCGTGAATCTCCCTTTGGAACGAGTGTTGTAATCAAACTGTACTTGTGGGGTCTTAGAATTGGATTCTTTGAATGTGAACAATTCCTCCTCCCTTTCCATCCATGAGAAGAGGGCATGGTTGCGAGCTATATCGGTCTCTTTTTCTAGAGACATCCCTTGCATTTGAGCGGTAAGTACCACGTTTTCCATTTGTAGAGAGGTATATGCATAACCTTTGTTGTCTGACGTTGAGCCTTGACTGTGCTTCTCTGCCACCTTTTTTTGTAGATTGTCGCATGCGAAGTTTCAGGGCATATGTGAATTGTCACAAGGAAAACACTAAGGGTTACCATCATCGATCAAATTGTTTTTTCCTACAGTCAACTCTTTATTAGAGCTTAGGCTGGCATTCTCCAATAGAGTGGGTACCGGTACTATTTGACTTGTTGTTTGTACCTAAAAATTTGGGCGAGCACCTCCTTGGAACTGGTTTTGTTGGTAAGAGGTTCTTTTGCCCTGATAATTATGATAGGTTGACTTCAAAGGAGTGGCCTGGTTGCGCTTGATGATAGTTATCTCATTGGCCATAGCCCACAACATTTCCTTTATGTCACTCATCTCATCCTTCGAGGAGCCAGGTGTGACGTTCTATGGTGCACTTGTGTATGTGTACATAGATTGAGGAGGAGCAACTGGTATGGTAGGTAGTGTTGCCTAGGTAGAAGCTGGTATTTCAATAAATATAGGCATGATGGGTCAGGGCGGCAACTTCCCAACATCGATCAAATTGTTTTTTGATTTAATTGTGACACTATATGCATCCGATAGAGTGGTTCTATCAAGTGACTAGATCATCATTGAGATATTGACATTGATGTCCTTCAAGTAAATCATGAATTCCAAATCGGGTGGTGGGTGGATTGCATCCCGAATTCTTTGCCAATTTATGTGGAACCGAGTGTTGAAGTTGATCAAGGCCTCATATGGAGCTCACTTGATGATCTCTAGCTGGTGATACTAGGAAGACCTATCTCTGTCATTCAAGAATATTTCATAAAAAGGATCCCCAAGTTGATCCCATGTGTCAATAGAGTTAGTCGGTAGAGTGTGATACCACTCCAATGATTTTCCTCTAAAATAAGCTACGAGCAACCTTAGTGCCACATTTTGATCTGTAACTTTGTGCACCAATCATATGCCTGCCACATCTTATAGATTTTTGAATGGTGTTCTTGAGCCATCTCTGGTGAACTTAGGGATAGATTTGAGAGCAGAGACTGGGATGGGGGCCCAAATGGCAGGTGCTATAGGTGTTGTAAGAGTACTTCTGGTGTCCCATGCCACATAATTTTTTTTTGGTGATCGAAAACACGGTTGGTGGAGGGTTTCAGACGTTTACGTGACGAGTTCTAGTTGGTAGTGACCCTAACGGAGTTACCAATAAACTAGGGTTGTTTACTATTTGGGATCTTTTGATAGGTTGATGGCTCATATACTTGCTTACGGCTTAATCACATTTCTCAGTCCCATCGGGTGTGCCAGGAAAAATTAAAAAAACTATTGATGCCAAAAATTGGCAAGGTAATAGCTCTTGATGGAAATTCAATTAAGGGGGGGACCTATTGCGCTAAATTGAGTAACCTCTAGATTTTAAGGAAGCCGACTCTTTTATAACTAGGGTTTTGAATGGGAAAATTAAGCAAATATAAAATAAAAGGATCTAACTAGGGCGATATGTCGATATTTAGATGTGAGGCATGATATACCTACTTGGTAGATGTAGTCTAAGGGCCCGTTAAGCAATCTACTATATCTTGAAATAAAAAAACATTAAAGAGAAAGACCAAGATAATTCACTTCATGACATAAAATAATTTTCATAGAGATTTAGTGAAGAAAAAGAGTCAAAGACATGGTTCTAAATCAGTATTCTATTCAAATCATTGAAGTCACAAGTAAACTATTCATAAACAATAGAGTATAATGTCATCAATAGTTAAGAAATAGAAAGGCCAGATTATAAGGGCATAATGTGTGACTCTTTGCAGTTATCCAACAAAACAAAGGCCTGGTGTCTTCCTAATTCTTCTATAGATACTTCAAACTAAAAACAAAAACCCACTCCTTTTCTAAAAACCTTTTTTTCCCTGAAAGAAGAAGTAGTATATATAGCCAGGGGCATCCACTGCTTGAAAGACTATAACAAAAATGATTTCTCATCATGAATCATGATGCTTGCAGCAATGATTCATCGTAGTTGTTTTAACCGAAATATTCTTGAGCATGAACCTAGCCATTCAGTAGCCAGATGCATTCTTGCAAATGATGGTAGTTGTCCTGTATTACCCTGTGTGAACAAGTGTCGACTCCCAGCTAAGGCAGTTAGAACACACGACAGAGTATGGAAGCTTGGCATTTGCACCACTCCTCTATTTTTTGTTGTATCTATGATGAAGGGACACGTGGTGGTATTTCACAGCCTATGGTTCATTCTCCCCATCCTTTGATGATATCTTGCAATGATAATACATGTGGCAACATCCCTATTATCGACATCACTTGAGGGGCCTGCCAAAGTTTGCACAGGCAAAGGCTGCATGACATGTGATCAGGGCCTTAAAGAGAGTTATATGAATATATGCCAACATCACTTGATTTGTTGACACATGGGGGTAGAATGGGACTCAGAATAGAAAGGAAGGGTAGCTCCCCTTTGATAAGTGCTTAGGTGACACATGGCAGTAGTGAGTCAAGTTCACCGAAAAACTAGGTAGGAGGCTTCTAAAAATCATCGGGCATGGTTAGAAGTCAGAATAAACATCTTGTGGGTTGATTCATCAACAAACCACTCTTTATTTACAAAATTTTCTAATGCATTACCATTGTAGCTATTTTATGTTGAATTTCATTGTTCTCATCTTCTAAGTGTAGTGTATTGCTAAAAGAATTGCCAAATTTTTGATACAATTACATTATTGAGTGGTCATATGAAAATTATCTAGTGTTTACCATGTATTTAAATGATAATTGCATACGTTCTTGAATATACATTGTGGTATTACCCTCTTGGGTTACACAAAGCCCAAAGTGTAGGAGGAAATCTTTTCATATTTCACTCGTTCATTGGACAATCCCTTTAGATTGCTAAATATTAGAAATGGAAAAGTCCGTATGTAATTCTAAAGATCAGCTTGCTTCTTAAAAAACAACCAACAATGTTTCTTAGTCTTAGCATTTTTTTGGACTCCTTAATATTTTTTCCTCTTTCCAACTTGAGATGTGTGGGGTGTGTGCTAGATTTGCATCATCAAGAATCTTGAGCTGGTTTTTGGATTTGGGATTTTCTTTGATAACGACTAGCTTCTTTGAATCCCTAATGGTTTTTCCCTTCTTTCTTCCTGACTTGGACCTTTCAATTTTCTAGAACCAATTTAGATTTGGTTATTCTCTAGGTAGCTCAAATCTAGATAAGGGTCTACTATTTTCCAATTCAACAATCATGGGCTCATAGGACTATAGCTAAACCTTAAGCTCTGATACCAAATGTAACATGCCCAACTAATATTTCCAAAATATTTTAATAAATGATATTATGAATATAAAATTTATGACATAAATCCCATAGCTATTTCCATTTATTAATTTCATGTCCATAAATAAAAATAATAAATCTGAATATATATTCATTTTCAAATGTCAATATTCAATTTACAAAGTTTGACTTGGCATTTAAATGCCTCAAAGTCAACACATTAATTACATCAATTATACAAGTACATAAATAGGATTCCAATATAATTCATTTTTTGATAGCTTGCCACCATTGGTAGACAAGAACATGGTTGAGGTGCTTTTCCACCCAACCACAAAGAAATTATTCCCTAGAATTCTTTTGTCCATCGTAGAATACCCGACCATGCATGGTGCACTTAACAAGAGATACAATTTGCAAGGTGGAATATATATGTGCCTAACTACATGCATTTCTATCTATTGTTAGAACACACAATTTCTATGTTAGGTAAAAAAAGATATATTAATAGAGAGAATAAATAATAAATAGTCTTGTTCCAAATAAAAATGACTACAAAGCTTGGTCAAGCTCATGCTACATAAAACACAACTCAAATTAGATTTGGAAAAGAAAATCTACATTCTCTGCACCCATTCCTGAAAGAAAAGCTTTACATAACAAAGGGGAATCCCTCCCTTATAAACCATCTACTAGCATCATCATTCTAGTGTGATATAGTATATATTAGTACTCTTGTATCATCCGATTTCAATATCATCAAAAAATATTCCATCTAAAATTTGGTATAACCATTCATCTATTCATCATAAAAATTTATTTCCATTAAGATTCGAATTGTAATTCAACACTGTTCCATTTCTACAATTCTTTCCTTTGCAAACAAAGTTAAACAATCATAATCAATGAGTATTCAAGATGAAATTATAAGGTATACCACATGTATTTGCACATGCATAAATGAAGCATTTATGCATGTACAGATATATACTTGGAAATAAACATGGTTTGGAATATAATTACACATTCTAAATATTAAAAGAAAAATATTCCTTACATACATGTTTCCATATTAAAAAAAGTATCAACTTTGTTTAGGTGTTCCATTTTATCTTTCGGTAACAACTAGTCTGAATTAAGATATAAAGGAATCATTAAAACAATAGCCACTTGTCTAATATGGATCATATATCAATTTAAAATGGAACATGGATGATTTACAAGATCAAGAATAATAAATTCTAGTGAAATAAAATAGACTTAAAGGAATAAAAGTATCCTTCAATATGAGACAATGTAAGGTTATGTATTCATTCTATTTCCAACCAAAATATTTTTACATATCATTCAGTTTTGATTCTCCACCTTATTATTCATTTAAAAATTAAAACATTATAATGTTGGTTGCTCTATTCTAATAGTAATTATATTTCACATAAATTTTCCTATAAGCATGTTATTGTGTAATTGATAACATGATATCGGTTATCATTAAGTACCTTCGTTTACCCATTATCTTTGTGCTATGGTTTGGTCGACCATATGGTGAAGGAAAATTTTATCTATAAGAAATAGAGTATGATCATCCTTTAATTCTGATTTAAATAATGGATTAAAATAACATTGTACATGTATATATATACATATAGACACTTCATATGAGAGAGATGATTTAAATGATTCATATAACTTGCAGCTTGAGATGGCCCAAACACTGGAGACATAGAATAACATCATGCATTGTTGTCATGAATGGAACATTAAATTTCGATAGAGGGTTATCCTTTGAATGACATCATTGTTTATACTCTTTTTTTTAACATGGTAAGGTTAGATTGTTTGGTAGATTAAAAAATAAAAGGGGAAGATGAGTACATCTTTCGGACCATATCAGGGCTTGAATTTCCACCTAAAATTCACTAAATGGTGGGTGTGATAAACATAATATAATATTGATCAATTCATATCATTCATCGATAGACAAAGTAATGAAACCATATAAATTATTCAGCTAGCAATAGCTAGACGCTCACAGAGCGCTAATGAAATATTATTCATCAAATGGTTACATTTGTTTGGCTATATAGTGATTCATAGACAATAATTTGAACACTACACGGTGTCCCTTCAAACAAATAGAATGCACAAGATCAGGTTATCTTGATAAATGAAATGCAATTACAAAGGCCAGGTCAAATAGACATGGCTACAAAGCATAATGTTGCATGCAAGTGGGAACCCATTATGGGTGTTTAACTTGATACCTGTGCATGCTAGGTATCCCAAATAACAAAGCTCTACATGGTGTCTTTGCCCCAAATATGGCTAACATAGATGAATATGGGGTCAAATAAACTATTACATTAACTCTAATTTAGAGCCATAGTTATGTATGATAAGAGCTCAAGAATTACATGATATCTTCCAAAAACACATAAGAATGAATAACCATTCAACTCAAAAAGAAAAATCTGATATAGTTTTGATAATAACTCTCCTTAGATGTGATTGTTGGTGATCTTCCTCTATCATAATTAACAATAGCTTCCCATTTTTTTTTGTTCCCCTTTCTTCTATTGGTTTTTCCTTGATCTCTTCCTACTTTTTTTGCTAGATTTTCTCCTCAATTCACCCCCTCTACCCAAGAATATATTCTCTTCTATCTTTGGAGATAGTTGTAAAAATTTATTTTTCCATATCCCTTTGACTTATCCACCCACTTCCCCTCTATTTCATAGCATTGTTTGTTACTCTCTAAGATGGGCATTATAAATTAAAACAAGAACTCATTATCTAAAACACATGGTAACACATTTATATATATGTGTACAATTATATACATATATGGTTTCACCCATATATATATATAGACATATATATATTCTATGTAGGGATAATTTACAAGAATACATATTATTTTATTTTTCAATCTTTTATCAAAAGCCCATTTTCAAGTTTGTCAAAAAGAACAAATAATACAATTGTTTTCCTTAAGATAATTTTATATTTTCAAATGCATTTCCAATACCATTTTATATACAACTTTCAAATAGACAAGGTAAGACAAGGATGCATTAGATTCATTTCCTTCACAAGATCATTTATTCAACCAAATTTCAATCTATACAAGCAAGAGTGATATTTATTGATTAAAAACATATGTAGATGTCATGGTCTATTGTGGTGTGTGAGATTCCAGATTCCATTCTTTCTTACCATTTGTCATCCAACTAAGCATCCTTTCCTCAACCAAGTTCTCATTGTTCAACCTATTCCTACACACACACACACATTCTTACACTTGGAAAATTTATCAATAGCCTTTAACCGATAGTCATTATAAAATAATTCTCTTAAATCATAAAATTGTAAGATATTCATTTTTCAAAGATATTATTGCATTTCTCAAATCCATAAATACTAAATGATAAACTCCATTTTTCAAATATTTGAATTAACTCAACATTATTAAATGTAAGCAATGAAATTGAGATGTGAGATATTGAGAGGGGGGTGAATTAGTATTCCCTAAAATTAATTAACTTAATAGTGCATTAAAAGAATCTCAATGAAAATGCAGAAATGGAAAGGAAAAATTAAAGAATGCGTCACAAAAATCAACACAAGAACACAAGATTTATGTGGAAAACCTTAAAAAGGGAAAAACCATGATGAGGATTAGCTCATAATATATCATAAATAGTTACAATAGATTACAAGAGGCTCATTTCCTAAAGGGCTCATTGATCGAAGGACTCACTATACAAAAAATAGGAGGTCTCACTACCCCAAGAAGTTCTTCCAAAATTAGAAAAGATATAAAAAAGAATGGCTCACCTCTACAATTTGAACTTCTTACAATGCATCTACTATATGTTGAAGATACAACTCCAGCTAGGCTCATAAAACTAACTCTACATACTTCATTCCTCACTATCACAAGATCGCCACCATCACATTCCACACTACACTACACTTCACTTCACTCTTCTCATTCACACTTCACTTACTTATCATCTCTCTTACTACACACATTGAACTGTCTTTCTATATATATGTATATATTCTACAAACAATCGTATCATCAATTAGGTGTTTAATATGACAACTAAAAGGGGGGGTGAATCAGTTATCACATAATTGGACCTTTAATTCAATCACCATAGCTAATCCTTAACATTACTTAAATGATTAAACATTAAGTGTAAGTGCAGAAACTAAAAACCATCATACAAACACAAAAACACTACATTTAAATGGAAAACACAATAAGGGTAAAACCATGGTGAATATTAACTCACACTATAGAGAATATCAAAAATTATTACAAGAGGCTTAGTTCCTGAGAAAGAAGGCTCACTACAAAACAAGGAATCACTGTCCAACAAGGCTAACAACCTGGAGGGCTCACTGGAGCATAGATACAAAGAAGTTAAAAGAGATATGTTACAAAGAGATGACAATATCAATGCAACAGAGAAATCCTACACAATTTTCTCAACCACTCAGAGACATGCATGAATGATCTAGAGTACACCTTCTGCTCACTACATTCGAAAACTCAACATTTAGGCTTCACACTAATCTACCACACTCGCATCACACACACTCATTGATTAGCATAAATCTCGCATCTATCTACTCTTTTTATTTTCATTTATCTCTCTTCTTCACTCTTTTCCTCTTCATCGCTAACTCATCCTATATTTATACCATCTTCAACTTTGAAACATATCCAAAGTTAGCCATCCAACATTAAATTCAAATTAGGTTGGCAGAAAAACATCCTAGGGTGGAATTAGAATAAGGGCAACCCAAACACATGCTTCATGAGGATTCAAATAGATCCAACACACTTCATTAACTCTTAAGATAGTGTTCAACACAAAGTCAAACAAACCAGTGTAAAATACATAGAACAATTAAGCAAGAACCTTCCAGATACCAAGATTAGCTTCATCACGATCATAGCAACTCAAATCTTGAACCAAAAGTCATAAGAATTTAACAAAGAGAAATATGGACCAGAAAAATTTCTCCTAGACCTCAACCAAAACCATAGAGAACAACAATTCATAACTGGTGAACATAACTCACACTATATAATGAATTAGTAGCCAAAAATCTGGATATATCAACTTCCAACAATCATGATCAACATATCTAAACCACACAAACATAGGAGAAAAACCCAAAGAACCACTGAACACCAACAATATTCCTTCAATATAATTTTATCAATATCCTCGACATATAGAGTCAATAACTTGCAACCATGACATTAATGACAATAACAACTAGTTAATAACCAATTGATCAGTTGACATCAATGACAATACCTTCATTCTTCTCATTCTTGCAACATTCAGTTGGCCTAATTAGATGAAATGTGTGACACCATAACTTGTTGGCTCAAAAATCCATCATACATACCTTATGGAAGTAACTAAATCATGTTCTTCACCAAGATAGGTCGACATGACCTATAGATACTCCTATTATTTTTCTCAATACACAACAAAACTAGTGAAGAAATAGCTGAATGAACCAAATGTCCATCCATAAATTGACAAAGGGACCACAAAACCTCTTAACACTCAGAGTGCACACACATCTAACATCTCCAAACACTTCCTAAAATCCACAATGCATAATGATCATTTGTGGTGGAATGCAAAGCATTCCAATATGAACTTTGCACTAGTAACCCTATCTCTACTTAGCCTAATAATTTGTCATCAATATCTTCTACTACAGAAGATAAAAAATTGAAACTTTGGATATAGAATCCCTCAACATGTACCATTATTACCTCAAAATTTTATGACAATATTGCAATGCAGACCACAAAACTATTCCTTTGTGACATCACTATCTTAGTCTAAGACTTAGCCAACTTCCCAAAAAAGTTGGTATGCTTTGAAATATATTCATATTTATAAACCATCACTTCTACTATGGGTTCCATCAGTGAAAAAACCATACATTATCATGTCATGTTTCCAACATCCAACAACCTTCTCTAGGTCGGCCTCAAAGAAATGTATGCACCTAAATTATACAACCACCAAATAGGTCAGCACCAAACATTTCCATTGTAGAAAGAAGTGAAGGTGGATCACATCAAGGGTTAACCAAGACCCAAATCTAAAATGACATGATACACCATGCTTGCACACACAAATGAAGCAAATCTGTAAATAATGCTAACATGATAGGTCATCGAAACTTTCATCAACACTATCAAAAAACCAATTCATACTTCCCTAAGTCTGGAAACATCATGTGGACCATGTAGCAACATCACGCAAAATTCTCAAATATTCCAACACTAATAGAATATTCAAGCACATTAGCACAAACACGTGCAACTAAGAATACTATCATCCTATGCAACCATTCTGATTGTCACTGAGATACAACTCATGAACCAAGATTGAAGAATACCTAAAAACCAAATAATTCGAGAGTATATAGATACAAGCAATATTAACACATTCCCAAATCTGCAAGACAAGAAACCTCAACATGGAGAAATGTGGAGCAATTCCATTTCTCCCAAAAAACCTTCTTCACAAGACAGACACTATCAAACATATCTTCTATTGCTGCACAATCTAGAACCTATAACTCTTGATATAACACCTCTAAATATTTCTAACAAAAATATCCAATCCACATAAGAACATCTTCAGTAGTGAATGAATGTGGAGCACAACACAAAACACACCCATGTCACCTTGTGCACTCTTTATGGAAATTTCATCAAAAGAACTTGGAAACCAAGTGAACCTATCGCATCTGAAACACCTACTCAACACCACAAGCACCTTCTCATTATATCCACACTAGAGGTTGACATCAATGACAAGACTAATGAAAACATAGTGCAAAAACATTCTAGCCCGTAATCTATTTATCCTAGTGATACATTTTATCTATCATTTTAGAATTGTTATGTATGTTGTGCATTCAATGGACGATGCTTGGTAATTGAGGAAACCCTACATACCAAGGTCTCTTTACCTTTCTGAATTAGATCTTTAGTTTTGTGTACTATCATTTTTTGTTTTGTTTTCCATGTGCATGTTATGTTTTCTTTATGTGTGTATTATGTTTTCCTCATGTATTTTTTGTTTTCTTCATGTATTTTGTGTGTTTTATCCATGTGTTTTGGGTGTTTTCTCTATGTATTCAATGTGTTTTCCTTGTGTTTTCCTTGTATACATCATTTTTTATTTATTTATGCTTTTCATATTCTTTTATGTGTACTCCACTGATTGTTGATTGAGTGCTTTATGTATGATTGAATCTTATCTTGTCTTGCATGCAATATATATGCTTCATTTTTTTCTTAGCTTTGTGGATTGATAGGGTCTTTAGTTGGGGACTTTCAATCCCCTCATGTAATACCCCTCTGTTTTGATCTATTGTGTGAACTATGTTGTTTCTTCTTTATGCTTTAGTTTTGTGTTGTACTTGGTTACAGCTGATCATCGTTTTATCATGATGTATCTTGAGGTGATGATACTATATTTTGATGTGATTATTATGGCATGTTTGGAGTTAGCGTATGTGGATGTTTAATTTATGATGTTTCATTCTTTCGATTATGCTGCTATGTTAGATGCGTCAATTAGAACTATTGTATTGGTGAAGAGGACGGTATCGCGTCACTCACTTGCGAGTGCCCTATGACCTCGTGATTCTCTCTTCACGATGTGCCTTATTTATGACATATTATTGCATGTGGATATATTTTTTGTTTGCAGGTTGACAGGTATAGGACATCGACTCCACCTGGTTTCACAGGTTTGAGCGTGTCCATTGCCCAATGACATTTGATTGGGAGATAGTAGCTAGGATTTCCGTGCCGAGTCGTCACCCTGGTCATAGTGTGTCGTCGGTTCTAGTGTGATCCAGTTGTTCTATTTTGTTCAGTTTGACTAGTTTCAGTTTATTTGGGGAGTTAGAATAATGAAGGAATTGTGATTTAATTATTGAGTAATTTAATTTAATTAATTTAATATTTAATATTATGGTAGATTTATTTTATTAATTGATTAAGTTATTTATGTGGAAATGATTTAGATTATTCATTTTGGAAATGCATGCAATTTTGAGTTGGAATTGAAAATTAGAAACGTAAATTAAAAGTCAATTTTGAAATTTGAAAATTCAAAAATTCAAAAGAAAGACTTTTGCTATTCTGTTTTCAGAAATTGATGAGGGTTGTTGTAGAATTTTTGCATATCTTTGAATTTCTTCACAAATTTTGAAAATGGAGTTTTTGGAGCAAAATTAAAAAGAGAAGAGGAAGGTTGCTAAATTTTGTGGGTTTGCAGGAAAAGTTTGAGGAATTTGTGGAGCTCAAGAGGGTTTCAAAGTAGCAACAGGATCTTCAGCATACTTCGAAGGAATCAGGTTCCGTTCTTGTTTGTTTTATTGTGTTTTCAAAAATTGAATAAGTTTGTTTAATTTGGAAACAAAGAAATCCTTGTTGCAATTCCTATCTCCATTTTGTTTGTTCTCAATTTTCTCATCAAATTTGTTTGAGAGTTTCAATCTTGTTTGAATGGAGGTCATGTGTAGGCATCTATTTATTTCTTTAAATATATGTTTCATTTTCTTGGTTATAAGAATATATTTTTTTATATATTGCCCATATAAGGTTATGCTGGCAAAATTTTATTAAAATAAAAAAAATTCCAAAATTTTCATCCCTTTTCCTAGCCTTTTAAGGCTCTGGTTTGTTCTTTAAAAAAATATAAAAAAGTTAAAAAATTAAAAAATTAAAAATAAAAAATAAAAATAAATAAATGAAATTTTAGGAGGGGCACTAGGGAAGCGTGCCCAACATGACCCTCCCCATCCTCGGCCGACACTGCTTGTGCAGCCCATGCCACCACTATGTGTGGTCGGTGCTACCAGCGCTGCATGCGCCAAGGTCCACGACCACTCCTCCCTTCGCCAGTGGTGCCTCCTCCTCCGCACCGTGCAAGACTCCTCCACCCGCGACGGTTCTTCCGCATTGCACCTCCCCATCTGTCGTGCCCTGTGAGGGCTATTCCACAGCCTCTCCTGCCGCTCCTCCTACGGCCATCGAAAATCAAACCGTCGCAGCCGCCATGGTAAAAACTCGACCGCCATGGTGGATAACACCGCCGCCTAGTAAAACCACGACCGGTGATCTCCTTCTCCCCAACCCTAACCACACATGTGGATCGAGGCAGGGTGTTCGCCCTTTTGAAAATTAAATTAAAAATATATATATAATAATAAAATTTTAAGTTATTTTAATATTATAATTTTCATAATATTTAATATTATCATTATTATAATATTTGATATTAAAATTTATTATTATATTAAATATTATGAGTTATTAGAATATAAAAAAGCATTTAATATTGTAATAGTATGATTTATAATATTGAAATGCTTATGATGGAATAATTTTATTATTCTTTTATGATATTATGAAATTTTTAACAATAGTTATAATAATAATGTTAATATTAACATTTTGGAAATAATTATTTCATTTTATTATTATATTATTTAAATGAGGATGTGTTTTTTTTGAAAAATGAGTTTTATTGAATATGGAGTAAATATTTTATTTTAAAATGGGGTCTTGTTTTTAATTAAATTATGGGGACACGGGTTAATGTGTTATGCATTTAAATGCTACGTGGAAATAAAATGATTTTTAAATGGCGTAACTAATTTTGTTTATTTAACACACTGTTTATTGAATGCTAGTGAGGAAATGGGTTTAGTGAACCCAAAGTAGATCTGATTCTTGTCTTGGTATTGATCTATGTGCGTTATCATTGGAAAATATGGGTTTTAATATTTAACAAGTCTTCCAGTTGGGTTTTCAAGCTTGTAGGTTGTCGTACTATGTCGTCAACTGTAGATGGCCTTGGGTAGTGCGGCTAACCAGTTTGTTCCCCAGTTATCACGAATGAGAGTGTGTGGAATATATGTCATGGTTAGAGATGTGGTATCCTTTTATCGCACTTGTGTACCCTTGGGTTGTGGAGTTGTTCCACATGTCGTCTTAGAGGAGTGGCTTGTAATGAGGGCTAGCACATGAAGTGGTGCAAGGATAACTCGTTGTAAGTTAGTTAATCAAGTGATAACTAAAACAATACTTAGAAGATTAGGACTAACTTCTCACTAATCAAGATAATTTTGCCTCACTCATAGACACAAGAGCTTGTTTAAACTTGGAATGAGTGGGAAGGCTTGAAATGGCAAGGTCATCTATCTTGTCTGTACGAAAGGTATTTGATTTCGCATGAGTGAGTATGGGGGCCGAGATTCAGTAAAGGTCACCAAGATAACCTTTTCTTGTGGGGGCCGGAGCCTAGGAAGAATCCCAAGGATAACCCATGACGAGCTGTGTGATGACACTCTGTCTAGGACAATAGTCGGTTTTGTTTTATGTGTATGGTTTTCTTAACATACCTGATGTGACCATAGTTGGTATTTGATTATTATGTGTATGTTTCTCTTAACATACTTGATCTACTTTATATCTGGAAGCAATGTAACCACTTAAGTTGTACTTGTTTTGTATTTGTGTTTGGTTGTGTCAGTTGGTTCAGTTATGTCTTAGCTTGTGTCTAGAGGTGTTGGTCTTGGATAGGATTTCTTGTTACTATCTCCTAGCACGGGGGGTGGACCTTTGGGTTCCACTTGGTTGGGTGGAACGTGCACCTTACTCCGTTGGGTTTTCTCCTTATACGTGTGGATGAGACTTCTAGTTGGAGAGCTCGTGGTTGTTTCAGTTGTAGTTCTCTCTTGTTATCTTTTCAGTTATTCTAGTAATTTTTACCCCTCTTGTTCTCGAGGTGGAATTTATAATTGTAACCCTATTTATTGGACTTGCCTCATTCGGGGAATGAGTGTTGTAACCCTATGGTTTAATGAATGTATTAATGAAATCGAAAGTCTTATCTTATGCTTGTTGTTATTTCATCTTACTTGGAATGTATGCGTTAATTTATTAATTAAATAATTGTCATAGTTTATATTCATGTTTTGTTGAGGTTCTATATAACCTCTGTCTTGTAACCTTAGAGGTTGTTGGCATTAGTTAATGAAATTACTTATTAATTAATCCTTTTAAAAAAAAAAATTATTCTGTTTAAGTAGTTGAATGCAACTTCCTCTAGGGTTGCATGGCGGGGCGTTACACCTCAAGTTGGCTTCATTCTATCCCTCATCATTTTGATAAAATAAATAATTCCTTTTGTGTGAGTATTAACATAATATCATACTCTCACTAAAGTGGAGGCTAAATGTAGCGTTGTAAATTGTCACCCCTGATAATTTCACACTACATGGAAACCCTATTTTTCTTACAGACTTAATTATATTAATAATTTATTCATTTTTGCGTCATATTATAAAAATATATTAAAATAACTAACACCCATTAAATTTGGGAAAAAGTTTCAAGACTTTGGTTGTTAGCCTTGTGTGTTGTAAAGTGACCCCAAGTTAGCCTATAATTAAAAATATCAATTGGGATACATATATAAACCATTTTTATTCTCATTTAAACATTAGGAAGAAATTATTAATAAGGATCTATCATGATCAATCATCTTATTATGAAGATGTATTGGGTTATCCTCTGCATGCTAGCTACAACAATCTATTGTATTTTTTGAACTAACCTATTATAGGTCTTAAATAAATTCAAGAATTCATCAAATAACCTTTGGTGAAAACTCATGGTTTGGATATCATTTCTACAAAGATTTTATACCAAGTTAACATTACCATTTTTCATTTATTGTTTCAGTCAATATTATTCATTTGACCTTTCCTTGACCTAGGGTAAGCCCTCTTATTCATGATCATTTTTTATTCCTAGAGGTAGAAACACCCAATGAGTTTTGAATTAGGTAAGATCTTATATAAAACACCCTTTCCCCCTCTTTCCATGTGTGTGGGCTAGATCTAGAAGTTTTATAAACATCAAGTCACAAGAAACAAAGAGAATGTTGAAACCTTCCATATGAAGTTTGTAGATATCAAAATATTAGTTTTTTGGTCTAGGGAACCATTTCCCTTAACCTACAAATTTAATAAAAAAAATTTGTGACTGGTGCACAAATATCTTCCTTTCTCAAATCTATAAGTGTTCCATCATTTTTTGTTTTATCTATATGATAAATTAAATTTTCAAATCTAGGGTTTATGCCAAATAGGCTTGTTCAAACACACATCAAAATTCTCATCTTTGCAACTTAAAAACACCAGGGTATTGGCTCTCCCTTTTGGTAGAAATCCAATCATTAAACCTAGTTGGTTTATGTTTTAATGTGAACTCAAATTCAAAAAAAACTGATCCTAGTTATTATACTTGTTAGATCTAGGATCTCTTTTCCTACTTCATAGAGTTGAAGGTCATTTTGGTAGCTTAAACATAATTTTTTCATTACTCTTCTTAAATTACAAATAATGATTAAAATAATGCCTCATCTTCAAGTACATTTTTTGGTGATAGTTGAGGCTCACTATAATTTACACCCTCCTTTATGGGATAGTACAAAATCTCATAATCTTAACCTAAGGAATCCCTTATTTTATTTTCTCAATCTTATACTCCTACACCAAAAAATCCACAAACATCATCATCCCATAATGGAAAAAGAGGATATTTAGCTTTTGTCCCTCATGTGTTGGAAATATCTAATAATGATCATCCTAATCCTAACATTTAAACAAAACTTCTCCTCCTCTACATGAGTTGGAAATAAATTATGGGGATAGATATAAAATGCTTCCGAAAATTTGATATAAGGAATGCATGGAACAAGGAGACCATGATAATGTGAAGTCTACACTATACCTTGCTGAAAGGGGTTTAGGTTTCCAAACTTCTCCTTAGTTTGTATCTCATCCTACATCATCTATTATATTTATAACCTCATGTGCTAAGCAAGCAAACTTTTTTTCAAAGAGAAAGAATTGTATCCTAATCCTTATAATCTAGCATATAAAGATCATATTTTGTTCAGGATTCTCAAAGTCCTCTTGATTAATATTCCTCCTCCAACACATAAGAAATTTCACAAACATATTCAAGAAAATCATTATTTTGTGCATATCATTTAGCATATGGTTACTCTACCAATGAATGTCTTGCCTTGACTAACAAAATACAACAAATTATAGATTGTGGTGCTATCACTCTTCCATATGCTTATGAACCTATTCATTATAAAGTGATTCAATCTCTTTTATTTATGTTTCTCCTTACCAGGTGTCATTTGTATCTCCATGTGTTTTCTTATTTTCATTCATGGTGGTACAATATTGTGTGCAACTATATTTCATCTATGGTGCAACATGATAGTCTCTAGCATGGTTTTCCTTTATTATACACTTGGGGGGAAAGGATAAATAGTTTTAAAGTTGTGCATCCTTTTGAGTATCCCCTCTCCTCCCTTCATTTCCTTAAATATCAACATAGTAGCTATGTTGATATTTTAAGGGAGGTAATATCGCCTTATCCATTTGATATAACCATTCCATTGTGGTCTTGTGGTTTTTCAATTATTTACATACCCACTTGGTGGTGGTTTTGTTTATAACAACCCTATAACATTATCAATTCATCCCCTATGACATTAAGAATGTATTTATCCTTCGTGATGTTAAACATTTGTAGACCCTGTATGGCATGGTTACCAAATTCATCCCCCATGACATTAAACTATCCTTCATAACATTAAAAGTTTATGTGATCCCTAAACCATGATTTCTAAATAATCCATAGAATTAGCATAATGGATCTTAATTATATGAGATTTACACAATCCATATTTTACGTATTTGTGAGCTTCTGGATTTGATTGTGTGCAAATTTTTTCATCAAATTTTCAGATCACACTCTATGATCCATCATCAGGACAGAGAACTTAAGGATGCAAAATAATGAGTTGCAGATCTAGACTGGTTTAAGAAGGGAGGGAGGGGAAGGCACAATACACAAGGAAACAAATAAAAAATTGATTGAAAAACGGTAAAAAAATGACAAGAAAATATGTAAAAGATGACAAAGAAAATAAATGGATAACCTTAAAAGAAATATTTTTTATGTAATTATATATTAAAAATTAATTAATCCACTCAAATTAGAACAAGAAAAACCTTTAAATGAAAATGAGATAAAAAGAGAAAAGAAGATAAGTAAGAAAATAAACAATAAACATAAAAATAAAATTAACTAAATGAACAACTAAATCAACATACCAAAATATTAAAGATAAATGAATAAAAATGAGTAAAATGCAGCTAAATAAAAATAGAAAAGATGGAGATTTTTCCATTTATATTTAGTTGGAACTAAATTCACTAAATGAAAAACTAAATCAAAAAACCAAAATATTAAAGACAAATGAATAAAATACAACAAAATTTAAATAAAAAAAGAGACCTTGGGAAATCAAATACAAAATTGAAAAAGTAAATCAAAGACAAGGAAGAAAAGATGCAAAAGATGACAAAGAAAATAAATGAATAACCTTAAAAAAGAATTTTGTTTAAGCCTCTCTTGGTAGCTACTTCTGTCAAACCTTAAAAGCCTCCATCACCCCCATTCCCACCCCCACCCTTGAACTCTCTCCCCTCCTTCTTCTTTTCTATCTCTTGGCTCGATCGCAGCCCCCCACCTCCTCCTTCATCCTCTTCCCTAGTTTCTTCCCATACTTTCCTTTCTTATGTTGACCCTTATTTGTTTTCTTCTGCTTCCTTATCCTTTTCTAGTCTTGTCCCCTCCCCCTTGTGTCCTTGGTGCTCCTCTTTTCTCTTTTATCTTTATTTTCCTCCAATTTCCTTCTTTAGTTGCATTCATTTGCAATTTTGTGTCCCCTATCGTCTGATTTCTTTGTTGGTCTTCCGTTTCTTTCTTTTTCTTTTCTTTTTTCTTATTTTTTATTTAATCCCCCATTTTATTGCTCTTGTTTTCAATCTCATTATTTCTTTTTTTTTTACCTTCCCCTCTCTGTTCTCTTATGCTTCAATTTAATTAGTTATGGTATTCTCCTTATATTATTGAGTTTATTTTCCTCTTCTTATGCTTATTTTTTCATTATTGATGCATTAATTCTTGCATTTCCATTTTCTTTCTCTTAACTGATTAAAAAAAAAAAAATCTTCTCTATCTGTTTCATTTTTGCATTCTTACTAGCTTCCTTTATTCGTTATTAAGTATTTTCTTCTTTTTATAAATTATAGTTTTATTTTTCTTATTCTCTTCATTCCTTTTATTATAGTAGTTTTTATTTACTCCATTTTTAGTTGCTTGTATTTATAAAATTACTTCAACGAGCTTGTTATTGTATGGGTATGTGCAGGATCATGATGGGCCAAAAATTCGGTGATATGATGGCCCATGTGGCTGATGAATTTTTTTTTACCCAAAATTGATGAAACGAAAAGGGTTTTTAAAGGAGATTCTCAGATTTCCAACAATATAAATTATGCTTTACTTTGAATTTAATAAATTATTATTATTCATTTTCTCTTTGAATTATGACTAAAATCCTGATTGATAGGCTAGTTGAACAACATCTATAGCTTTGAAATAGTATCACATTTTTTGAATCCAAAACATACTTCACATTCTATGCTTTACATACTATAGGATTAAAAAAAAAGAATTGAATTTCATGAAGTTTTGACAAAGTTAAGGTGGTCAAACATACGATTTTTTATATTTTTAAAAAATTGTATTTAAAAATTCATAATTAATTATTTACTTGGAAAATAATTACAAAAAAATATGCATCACATCGGAACATGAGTCCTCTACTTATATCTAAAATATTATAAAAAAATATTATCATTTTATTGTGGTTAGGGTGGTTAGACAGACACCTACTTCTTATTTTTTCCTTGAAATTTAAGTACTACTGCATTGAAATTTCAAATTTTCACCAAATAGATTTTTTTATTTTTTAAATTAACCTAGTAGTTTAGAAACTACATTCAATTTTCTACAGATTCTATTCTTACATATTTTTGAAATAATATAGATAACTTATTCAAATTTTTACGTCAAGTTGCCGAATTCTGATTTTTCTGAATTTTATTGCCACTTAAGGGCCTATTTTTTCCATGATGATCCTGCACATACCTATATTCTTGTATCTTTTGCTAATTTTTGACCTTTTTACCTAATTTTATCATTAAATAATGGAATTTTTTTTTAATTTCTAATTCTTGTCTACTTAATCACTTGTCTTGAATTTCCTTCATTTTATTCATTTGTCTTTAATTCATTTATGTGCTGATTTAGTTATTCATTTAGTTAATTTTATTTGTATGTTTATTAGTTTCTTGTCTTTATTATCTTCTTTGCTCTTTTTTTGTTGGTTTTTAGGTCTTAGTTTCTTGTCTTATCATATGATTTATTAATTCATCTTGTTTTAAATTTTTCAAGGTCTTTTTTTCTATTTATATTTCGTTGCATTTTATTCACTTTTATTCATTTGTCTTTAATTTTTTGGTATGTTGATTTAGTTAATTTTATTTTTATGTTTATTGTTTCTTTTCTTACTTATTGTCTTTGCTATTTTTATCTCATTTTCATTTTAAGGTTTCTCTTGTTCTTATTTGAGAGGTTTAATTAATTTATAATTGATAGCTTCATAGCATATACTACTTTCTTTTTAAGGTTCTTTGTCATCTTTTCATCTTATCTTTTCATCTTTTCTTCCTTGTCTATGATTTTTCAAGGTCTCTTTTTCTATTTAAATTTAGTTGTATTTTATTCATTTGTCTTTAATATTTTGGTTTGTTGATTTAGTTTTTCATTTAGTGAATTTAGTTGCAACTAAATATAAATAGAAAATCTCCATCTTTTCTATTTATATTTAACTGCATTTTACTCATTTTTATTCATTTGTCTTTAAATTTTTGGTATGTTGATTTAGTTCATTTTATTTTTATGTTTATTGTTTCTTTTCTTACTTATCTTCTTCGCTCTTTTTATCTCATTTTCATTTTAATGTTTTTCTTGTTTTAATTTGAGGGGATTAATTAACTTTTAATTTATAATTGCATAACAAATATTTCTTTTTAAGGTTATCCATTTATTTTCTTTGTCATTTTTTACCTTTTTTCAATGAATTTTTTATTTGTTTCCTCATGTATTGTTCCCCCCCTCTCTTCTTAAACTAGTTTGGGTCTGCAACTCATTATTTTGCATCCTTCAGTTCTCTATCCTCATGATGGATCACAAAGTCTGATCTGAAACATTGATGAAACAAAATTGCACACAATTGAATCTAGAAGCTCACAAATACATATAATGGATCTTGTTGGCATGTGAATATGAGCATATCATGGACACCTAGCATAACACAACTTTCTAGCCAATGATCTTCTATACTTGTGAGAATTTTTTAATTTTAGTATTTATATGTATATGCTGTACATTTGACATGGATGATTCTTGGTGATTGAGAAAACCTTACATACTGAGGTATCTTTACCTTGATGACTCAAATATTTATTTTTGTGTAATAAAATTTGTTTTTTTATGTATTTATTATGTTTTCTATATGTTTTCCTTGTGTATTATGATTTTTTTCTTTGTGTATTTTGTGTGTTTTCTTCATGTATTTTGCATGTTTGGTTCATGTACTTTTCATGTTTTTTTCATGTATTCTATGTGTTTTCTTTTTGTATTCAATGTATTATTCAGATATTCCTTGTATGTATTTTTTTCTTTATGAATGATTTATTTATGCTTTTATGTATACTCCATTCATTGCTCTATATATTAATGATGCTTCCTTTCCGTGTGTGTGATATGTTTGCCTCAGTTTTTTTTTAACATTGTGGATTAATGAGATCCTATATTGGATTCTTACACACACCTCAACTTGGTGTCATCCTATCTCTTTAGTGTTTTGATAAAAAGTCTATTTCCTTAGTGTGAGAATGAATGTATGAGCATAATATCAGTAAAGTGGGGTCTAAATGTAGCATCATAAATTTTTGACCTTTATAATTGCACACTACATGAACAACCTATTTAGCATCTAGACCTAAATTTTTTTTTTTTTCAAGGCTAAGTTAAGGAAATATATTAGAATCCCTAATATCCCAAAAAAATTGGTCCTAAAGCACCTAGTCAAGGGTGAGGAAACCCTTGACCTTAAAGGTGACCTATTTCAATTTAATGCTTTGATGTCAATCCTTACAGAATTTAAAAGGATCCCATGTCAGCCTCTAATCAAAAATATTAATTGAGATGCATATATAAATCATTTTTCTTCTCATTTGAACATTAGGACCAATTATGAACAAGAATATATTATCATCAATTATTCAATATCATGAAAATGTATTGAGTTATCGTCTGCACGATAGCTACAACAATCTATTGTGTTTTTGAGCTATCCAAGCTTGGAGGAATTTAATAAATTAAAGCACCCATCAAACAACTTATGGTGGAAACTTATGGTGTGAACATCACTTTGAGAAGGGTTTCATATGTAATGTAACATTATCCATTTTCATTTTTCATTTCAATCAATTTTATTGTTTTGGCCTCTGGATGACCTAGGGAATACCCTCTTGATCATCATAATTTATTGTTCATGGAGTTGAAAACACCATGACAAGGTTTGAATTAGGAAATACCCTATACAATTAAAAAAATTCCCCTGTTTTCATGTATGTAGGTCATATCTGAAGGTTTCGTCAATAAACAACTACAAGGACAACGTAGAGTAGACTGTAACATGCCATATGAAGTTTTCAAATCATAGAAAGTAGCATCTCTGGTCAAGGGTGCTCTCACCCTTGACCACTAAAATTAGGCTCAAATTTTTATGGCAGCTATACAAATATCTACCCTTCTCAGATTTTTTATTTTTTGTTCATTTTTAATTTTATCTATGTGATAAATTAAATTTTTAGATCTAGGGTTAATGTCGAATAGGCTTATTAGAACACATAAAATTTCTCCTCTTTGTAACTCAAAATATCCAAACCCTCATAGATTGGCTCTTTTTTGAGGAAACTATCCAATCATCAAACCATATTTGCTAAATGCTCAAATGTGGGGACAAAGAAAAAAATTTAACTCTTGTTTATCTACTAGTTTGATCTTGGATAAATTTTCTACTTCACTTCCCACTATCATTTCCATATTTGAACTTCCTTTTCTCTAAATTTTTTCCATATTTTTTGAAAAGTATCTATAACACCATTTTTCGTAGGATGTACCATAATGCCATCTAAAATTATTCTCAATGAAGATGGAATTTGTGAAAAGGAAATTCTTTCCTAGGAAGAATTAAAATTCTACATAATTCTTTCATGAATATATTTAAAGATTTGTCACTATCAATAAAGTTTTTACTAGGTTTTATCATGAGTATTTTTATGTTGAAAGTAAAGTATTTTGATATCTCTGTTCATTGATTCTTCATTAATATAATCATATTTATTTTTTTCCTAAAGAAATATAAGGCTAGAAAATATATCTAAAATGTCTTATTAACCTTCATACTTGAAACAAAGTTATATCTTTAAACATAGTCTTGGATGCCTTGGTAAGGTAAAATAACTCCAAAAATATAGAATACCTATCACAATCAAAGTACATGAATTTTTCAACATGGGGAGATGTATATGAACTCCTTGAAACTCTCTATATTTTTAAATGTGGGTAACCCTTTCCATTTTTTGTAATGTGGGTGTTATTTGGAGAAACCAACTATTAGTCTCATGCACAATATAGTGAATGGTTATCTATAAATTTTTCTACATGCCACAAAAATACTCCAATTTTTTCAATGTACCCCGATCTCTTTCTTAGTTCTTTGCAACATGGGAAAAACTCAACCAACTAGGTGTTGTTTCCACATGTCTACTCTTGCATGATCTTGAAATAGTGATCTTCAAGACATCTACAATAGTATCCTTGACCTTCAAGGCTTATAGGCTATTCATTAAGTGCCTTGGAAATAGTAGTAGCCTATAGAAACTAAAAAAACTAACCAAGAAACCCTAAGTCCAAGTCAACTTGGTCAAGGAAAAACAAAATTTTCAACAAAGAAATATCCCTATAAAATAAACTCATGCACATGACTTTGGAAAAAAATGAAACTTTGTGAATCCCACTTTTCATAAGAAAGAATTAAATAATACTCAAAGCTAACCTTAAGGAAATAAATTCAAAAGACCAAGTAAAATGATTATTTAACATCACAAACTACCTCATTAAAGATTATTTTGGGTAAAAAGAGAAAAATAGACTATACTTTTGGTGGCCTTTGTAAAAATTTTACTTGATAAAACTCAAAATTTTATTTTCCTTAGTATATCCATTGGGTAAGGACTTTAGAATGAGTTATCAATACCTTGAAACTACCAACTAAGAACCTAAACAAAACCAAAAATTATAGACCCCTAATGGAAAAGAAAACTGTGCATCAACACTTATAGAAAATACAACTAAAAAATTATGCAACAACACTTATCAAAAATATGGAAAACTATCCTACAATGTGAAAATATTAGTCATCATATGAGTAGTAATGTTTGAGGTGTATCCCATTAATTGGGATAGGTAACTCTTCTCCATAAATCCTGGACAACTAGAAAGCATTATGCATCTTGCAACTTGTGATAACAAAAGTACCACCCCATATAGCATCAAATTTATTGTGCTTTCTAGGCCTACTATTCAAATCATCCTATTTGAGTACAATGTTTCCCTCTTTGAAGATTAGTGGGACTATTATTTTGTACAAATATATTTTCATTTGTGTTTCATATAACTCAAAACTTTGCATTTTTTCCTACTTGTCTCCTCCAACTCCATTAGCTCAAAAATTATAATCTCCATTGGTTCTTCTTCCATCATTTCCATCTCCTCCATAAGGCTTTGTGTTGGCAACTTAGCAAAGATAGGAATCCTTTGCCCTTTTCCATATAGAAGAACATAATGTGAGTTCCAAGTATACCTTTTAGGAGTGATACTACCAACTAATAGGGTTTATTTAAACTTGTTGTGCCAAGTTCTTTAGTTATCATCAATCATCCTTTTGATAATTTTGATTAAATTATTATTTTTGGATTCATATTTTCCATTTCCTTAATGATAGTAGTTGAACTAATTACTCTAATGTATACCATTCTTAACATCACTCAATTATTCTTATCCCTATAAAATCCAAAGCATTATCTAATATAGTTGAATTAGGGACACGAAACCTTGTGACCAAATCTTCATAGAAGTTTACGATTGCACTTTAATTTAATTTTTTCAATGGAATAACCTCAATCCACTTAGTGCAATATTTTTTATTTGTTAACACAAATATATGTTTTGAACTATAGGGTGGATAAATCACTTAACTAAATTCAAGACCCCAATTCATGAAAGGTTGTTATACCTATATTAGATGCAAAGGTAAGACTTCTAGATTTTGTTTTACTACAAATATGACATGCTTGTTGAATTTTCTTACCCATGTATGTGCATCTTTAAAAAAAATAATCCAATAGGAATATTTCCTCATAATATGAAGATTTGTTCTTGGAGAAAAATGACTTGTTACCCCATCATGAAATTTTTCCAATATCTTGTTAGTTTGATGATATTAAACACATCATAACATGACACCATTAAATTCTTTCCTACACAAGATGCCACCTAAAATAACATAATGAATTTCTTGGAATCTTAAGTACCTTGTTTTAGTAGTGTTTATTCCCTTGGTGTATTCACCTATTTGAAGATAATGGACCATTTCATGTGTCAAACTTGTATTATTTAAATATTTTGTAGTTTAGTGTTCATGATTGGGTACAAGGCCAACCTCTTCTTGAATTTTCTTATCACTTTCTAACCCAACAACTAGCTATTCACAAAGTCTCTTAACTCTTAAAAAAATTGTCACTTGGATCTCCACATCATATTCCATTATTTTTATTATCCAAATTCCCTCTTTTCATTCAAATCTTTACTCAACAAAAAATATTTTACACTTTGATGGGAAACCATCAAATGAATATTATTATTTGAAACCAAATGTCTCATTTTTTTAAGAATCCTAATCAAAACAAGTACATATTTCTCAAAAAATGTATACCTTTACTAATAAACATTGAAGCCTTGGTTGAATAAGCCTATTGGCTTGTCCAAAGCATCCTCATTCTATTGTACTAGCATAGCTAAGATAGTCAAAGATTTCAAAAGTATGAAGTATGAAGTCCTTAAAAAAATTAGGATTTGTGTTGCTGCTATGGCCTCCTTAATGGCTTAAAATTTCCATTTTCCTTCCCTTTTCCAACTTAAACTCACATTATTTTTCAACATAGCAACTAGTGGATTCAAAATGTTTTCGATGTAAGGTATAATACTTCTTACAAAATTAATTCTTCCAAGGAAAATTTACAAACCTTTCTTATGACTTTGTAGGGAAGAATTGGGGATGACACTTACCGTTTTAGAATTAATGGTGGTCTTATGTTTTGAGGCCACATGACCAAGGATTTTACCATAATGGACAACAAAGATAGCTGTTAAAAAGCTATTTTAAGTGATAAAAGTGTTCTTTAACATCTTTTGAGAAAATAGTGATATCATTAGGATATACAAGTAGAATCTTATACATTAGCCTCTGAAAATCCATGCACATGAAACTTCAGAATTTTTCCTCAACATTAGATAAATAAAAAATAATCTTGTTGTATGCCATTGTTCCCCATTTGGTAGTAAATGTTGTCTTATATTGGTCTTATTTCTTCAACAAAATCTAATTATAGCCTGAATATCCATCATGATATGAAAACCTTTTGGAATCTAGGACAACATATAATATTTGCTCCATAGAGGGAAACACACAAATATATTTGTGTGAGTCTCTATTTTAGTCCTTAAAATCAACACATATCGTTATCCCTATACTTGAGGTATGTTTGATTAGGAATATGATGTTGCCCTCAATTATATTATTCAACTATTTTTTCATGAGTGGCTCAATTTTGGTGTTCAATAGTATTTTTCTAACTAATTTTCCACTTTGTTGAAGATCAATGTTGTGTTGGGTAGTCTTGTGGTCAAAATATTTTAAATCAAAATATTCCCAAGAAATGATATCACAAAATTCTTGACAAAGAAAAATGAAAGCCTATTTTTTTCCTTAGTACATACCTTGCCTATCTTGAGAATGTTACCTTTGAAGATTTTAGCTTCCTCATAGTGTTCTTGTTTGACATGCATGCTATTTTTTCCCTTTTTGACCTAATCATTAGAACTAAAAATGGATTCCAAAGTGATAAACTATGTGGGTACCTTACTAGAATCTAGTTTTCTGATTTTTTACCATATTGTTGTTCTAGTTTTTCTTGAAAACTCAACCTCCTCTTGTAACAAATTTATACTTTGTTGATGACTACCAAAAACTTTCCAATGAATGTTATTATCACATATAGAATGTATTACCACTACTTTTACATACTTTTGTACCTTGTTACTATTTATATCACTAGGTCTTTCATATTGGGATCCTATTTCAGCCAACCTATCGACATGTTTGTTATTTATTTTAGGCATGGACAACACAATAAAATAATCAAGCTCTTCAATAATATCTTATGCTCTATTTTTTAGGACTTTAAAACATTGTTTTAAGTGACATAAATACCCCTTACCTAATTTAGAATGAGATCACTATAACCAAATATGTATATAAAATGTATTATCCTCTTCCTTTCCCATTATATACCATGAGTCAAGGCCTTATACTCAATTGTATGTCTAATTTCCATAGTTTAATTTCTTGGAAAATTTTGCACATTTGACCCACTAGGTGGACCATCAAATCCTTGGATCATTTTAAGAGCTTTAATAGGATCCTTATCAACTTGATATCCCAAATATATAACCCTTTTCTTAGCCCTTGTATTGGTTGTAATAGATGAATAATCACACATAATTCCTCTCCTTACCAATTCATCAAGGTTCCTTCATTTTATACTTGTTCTTGGGGTTCACCTTGCTACAATGCTACTTTTGGGACTATATTAGAGTACACATTCGGAGTTCCTTACACCATTAGAGCTTTATTTATCACTCCATTTGATCATACATTTTTATTATGAAGTTGGTTATATGGAAAAATCCACTCATAATATTGTCCCATATTATTTTTCTAGGTAAAATCTTTGTTGAAGAGATAGAAACATTGGGATTATATGATTGGTACTACATTGCATTGAGATCTTCTCTTGGCCTTGATTATTGCATTGATATTGAGGCTGGTAAGGAGCTTGACAATTTTTTTAATTTGGATTTTCCTACCTCTTAAGGCTCACAATTTCATTTCCAAAAGAGTGGAGAAGCACTTTTACCCTTTTATCTCTTGGAGTTAAAAATATGGTGCTTATAAATCCCTTTATAGAACCAATCACTGATTAATCATTTTTGGTATAGTAGGTACAAAAACTATGGGGGTAATTTCATAGGTATGATTGGTTTTATTTTAGAAAAAATGGGAATAGGGGATCTTGGTGTAATTTTTCTAGCTTGAATAAGGTTTCTTTCTACCCTTATTACAATTTCTTATGCATTTGGTATATTTCTCCCACCTATAAATTATATCATGACTAATAGATGACTATTTAAAGCCATTAAACAATATAAAAATTCATACCCAGTAGAAGGCCTTACCATTTGGTTAATCCTATCCCATGTCTTCTAGAATTGGAAGTTGAAATCCATCAAGTGCTCATGTAGAACTCTTTTAATGGTGGTTATTTGTTCTACCAATGAGAGATGGTTTGATTTCTCCTCGAGTTGTGTGCACAAAACATCACATAGTTTATGCCAATTGGTGAAGTAATTTATTGTCAAGCCCCTAAACTATTGTGATGCTTTACCTCTCATTGAGGTAGCTAGGATCTTGATAGTAACATTCTCTACTATTATATTTTGGACTAGACATAATGAAGCCACATCTTTAATGCATAGTTTGATCTTATCCATTTAAAAATGGAAGGAATTTTAGTGTAGCCATAGGGATATCATCATGTTACTCTAAATTGATTAGACTACCTCCATTGAAAGGCTAAGATGGTTGATTCATATGTGCAACCATAGGAACAAAAGAAGTATGATTTATAAAATTAGGTTGAAAAGTCTTTCTAGGAGGGGGTTTAAAAATTTCTATTACTATTGGACATGCACCCTTTTTGATTGTTCCACCTCTTATTCTAGGTGGAGAGAGATAAAATTAAGATAATGATTCTAAACTCCCTCTACTTTGTATCTTTCCTATTCACTTTCTTTCATCGAATCTTTAAAACCAAAGCTCTAGAGTTGCTAAGTTTGTATTGTAGAACTTCTAAAGGTTGAAACCTACTATTTTATATACCAAAATAATAATGAAATGGAAATTATAATAAACTAAAAAACTAACTTTCAGTACCATTTGAGCATGCCAAAAACTATTAGCAATCAAGTATGTACCATTGTTTAGTTGTCAACTCATCTAACTTTTAGTACCATCGGGCATGCCAAAAAATATTATCAATCAAGTATGTACCCTTGTTTAGTTATAAAGTCATGGCTTCTCAAAGTATGGGATTTGGAAAATTGAATCCAACCACTAGAGAGTGTTGGTTCCTCTAATTCAATCACCTAAAATAACTATAAGTTTTACTAGTTTTATGGATAAATCAGATAGGGAAGTAACTTGAAGTAAAAAAATAAGCTTAATAAGGTGATACACCAAATGTATACTAAGCCTTCGGCTATTTTTTCTTGCACAAACATTCAATAACTAGTTGTTTATGAAAAAATCTAGCATTTAACATGTCCATGTATTAGTGTTTTATAAAGAGGTCTATGTTTAATAGTTGTATGAGGAAGAAAAGGTAGTATTCTTCAAAGTTCACAACTATTTTCATAATAACATAGATTATAACCTACATAAGAACATGTTTTATATTTAAAGGTTCTAATATGATAAGACGTAAATTTGAGGATTTATGTTATGAAATCACAAAAATGAACACCCATTATCTTACTACACACAATATAACACACTATTTAAAGGGAAAAATATTGATTTTATTGATAGTATGATGCTATTATAGTAGTATAAAATCTGAAAACTGCTAATAAATTTCTTGAAAATATGAACATTACATTGATTTATAGTCACCAAACTGTCTAGTTTTGAGTTATAATATGGTATGTGGCAAGAGAGAGAACTTTAATAGCTACAAATATTACTAAAAAAAACAAGAACTAGCTACCAATTTTCCCTAGGCATCCAATTTAGCTTAGAACAACTTCCTATTCTCTAGTAGCTAGTTACAAGGAATAGGTGACATGTGTTTAAGCTATTTGACTAGGTCAAAAATCTATTTGTGATTTGGAAAATTTTTTACCCGCCTTGACTCCCTTGAAGACTCCAAAAAAGAATTGTTGAATGAAATATTGACTTTTCTACCGTCCTTTGATTTGTTGGCTTCTACAAGGACTCTAGGTTTTTCCTCCACTCCTAGATACTTATAAATGAACTTGAATATAATTAAAATTCCCTTATATCTTCTCACCTATTATCCATGTCATCCAATTGGTTTTAAATTCTCTCCAAATGCTCAAACATTTTCTTCATTAATTTATCACTTGCATGATAAAAGCACATGCAATTTTAAATTTCCCACAACTATCCTAACTCCTAGGAGAAATAGGATAAGGACTCATTAATGTATTCTTCTTATTTGTTTGTAATTTTGTATTTTGCAAGCCACTACTCTTGTGGAATTTAATCTCCACTTGAAAGTAGTTTTCATGAGGCTGTCACCTATAGACTATTGTGTTTGGAAATCTATCTTGTTGAGCATGCTCTTGACTATTTTATCCACCATGCTTTGTAGATTACCATGTAGAATATTATACCATCTAACACTATCATGAATAACTAACCAATATAACTACTTATAAGCTAGTAGGGTGTGTGTGTCCTTCTGTGAAATTACCTTTATTATATTATCATTCCTTACTCTTCATAACCCTCTTATACAAGTTGTTTCATCTATTCATTTATGGTGTAATATTATGACTATCATCAATCATGCATATTATGACTTTATTCATTCTTTTTCATTTCTTCATCATTCATTGTCCTCTAATCATCATGCACTATCATTTGTGTTTAATGGAAACTAAAATCATCATCATTCTTAAGGCACTATCATATTTTTTCTCTATTTTATGGTTTTTTAGACAAATATCATAGATAATCTTATCAAAGCCCAAAACTGCCTATATACATTACCATGGAGATGATGGTGATGAACTCTTGACATGAATTAATCACTTCATATATTGTTATTCGACCCATCCTTTTATTTTAAGTGTCTTGTTTCATATATCTTCCTTTGTAAAAATTCAATACTCATTCACAAGATATCCCAATATTGTTCATGTGAGCTCCTTGTAGCACAATCATGTTAATGGGTGTACAATTTTGTTCACTACACCAATTTTTATACTAAAATCCATGTGACTATCAACACAAGAGTTATTTTCCTGATCACACTTCCTTCATGACATTGATCATATAATCTTATCCATATCTCAACATCTCCACAAGATACCTACGAAGTTTCCAAACTTGAAATTTTACCAATATAACCACTTATAAGTAAGTGGGGTGTGAGGTTAATTTTATGAACTATCCTTTATTATATTATCATGCCTTACTCTTCATCACCCTCTTACATACGGTGTTCCATATACTCATTTGTTGTGTAATATTATGACTATCATTAATCATGCATATTCTGACTTTTTTCTTGCTTTATCTTGTGTTCATAATGTATTATCCTTTGTGTTTCATGATCACTATCCTCACCATCATGATTAAGACACTATAATATTGTTTTCTATATTTTGTGGTTTTTCATAATACTATCATTAATAGTATTATTAAAGCTCAAAACTATTGAGCTATATGCTATCATGGAGATGATGGTGATGAACGCTTGACAAGCCTTTATCACTTTTTATACTATTATTTGACCTATCCTTTTATTTTTTGTCTTTTTTTATAGTATCTTCCTTCGTAATTATGTCATACTCATTCACATGATATCCCAATATAGTCCATGTGAGATCCTTGTAGCACTGTCATGGTAATTGATATACAACTCTATTCACTACACCTATGTTTCTACTAAAATCCATGTAACTTTCAATAAAAGAGTTATTTTATTAATCACACTTAATGAAATTGATGACACAATCTTATTCATATCTCAAAATCTCCACAAGATACCTACAAGGTTCCCAAGATTTAAATTTGAAAGGGTTTTACCTTCAAGATACTTGCAGGGATGAACATTTAATAATAAGTGTTCTTTATAAGAATCATTTAATGATAGATCTTTCTTAAAATATTTTGACACATATTAATCATGGAATACTTTTAACTCTATTGAGAGTTTTTTCTTATTTCTTCATGACACCATGCTATTGTTCCTAATTTTAGTCTCTAGTCATAAGGTGTGTGACTATCCTTTAGATATTGCATGAAAAAACTCTTTGATCTTTCATTTCTTGCATAAAATCCTTGAGGTCTTCATGTTTATGTTTATTCTTAGAAGGTATTCATTTTTTTCAAATAATTTTAGAGTCCTTCATGCACTATCTTCTACCTTTCAAGTTCACTTTCCTCTATGAGAAAGGTTACTACCTTCTTCAAGCAAGGAAAACCTTTATCATATAGGATACATTGTATATTAATATATTATTTTCATCATATTCCTTGGAATATTTCCTTTTCATGGATTTCCACTAATCAATCTCTAGGTCTACATTGTTTCTTGTCATTTTTATTATACTTCATGAGTTCTACAAGGTATGTGACTATGTGTACTATCACTTCATAAGAATCCCTCACTTCTATGTTTTACAAGGGAGAATAAATTATAGGTAAATATTCTTAATACCTCTTGGACCACATTATACTACCATATAAAAAAAGTATCATGCATGATGAGTATGATAATGTCTTCTCATGATCCTGCCACTATACATTTGATTTTTTCATAATGTTGTTTTGATCATTGTCATCAATAGGTGTGTGCTCTTTGTCAAAAGAAATATATTCCATACAAGGTAGTGCTACCTTTAAATTTTTTCTCTTGTTCATTGTAAACTAGTCCTTTCAAGTGATACAAAATGATATATGACTATCAATTATGTGATCATTATCTTTCAACTATTATAGAATATCATACATTTCTTCATGACTACCATTTTTATTATTCTTTATGGGGACTAGCCTTCATAGAAGCTCATAGGAATATCTTACTTTATGTCACTATCACTATATTTAGGAAAATATAAGTCATGTTGATTGACTTAAGTTCTATTACAACCTATGTGTTATGATCATGACACTAGTTGTGCATAAGAGCCTCAACCATACACTATTATAGGCTTCAAATATAATCTATAAGAAAATCCATAGCTTCTTTAGAATCATCATGTGAGAAAATTTAGCCAAATACTTTATAAAAGCTATATTCAATGTCTTATTATACTTCAAAAACCCATCTATACTATGTGTCATGCTATATTTTGTTGTTGAGAAATTTTGATAACCTTCTCATCACATCTTTCAACTTACCTTGACTATCCCCCTCTAGGTCATTATCACTATGGCTCTTTCTAGTTTCTTTTAAAACCTCATGAAAAAATAACATCACATCCATCATTTGTTGTACTTTTCATTCAAATTTAATTTATGTTATCCATTCAATCTTATTCAACTATCTCTAATGGATTTTGATGCACCATTATACTATCATATAAACGATGAATTTTCATTATCACCTATATTGAAAATTTTGTGCATTATTCATGTTATTGCTAAACATTTGTGGCATTTATAAATTGTAATAAGGTTTTAATGATGGTTTTAAAGAAAAAACCATTGAAATACATGCCTCTTGGAAGTAGAATATTTTCAACCTTTATAAGCCTCTAAGAACTTTATAATGTAGAGAATTAAAGGTGGAGAGTGGGTTGCCCTCTCCTCTTGGTTGTTTTCTAGTATTGTCTTTTCTCTATGAATTGGGCCCCACACACCCTATGTTGGATGTTGTGGTTGTGTTGCTAATATGTGGTTGTCATTGATGTCAACACTATTAGCATTGATTATTTTGAAGGTTGTATATGTTGAGGATATTGAGAAAATTAGAATAAATATGTTGAAGGAAGTCTGTGAAGCTGTGATGATTAGAATGGTGGAAAGTTCAATAAGTTAGCAATCAGAAGTTGCGCATCAAAGGGTTTGTTGCTGAGCCTATCTAGTATGTTTTCTAAAAGTTTTAGTGGTACGTATCAAGTTTGGAGCGAGTTATGAGTCTTTGAGTTCCTACAATTATTTTGTTATTGTAGCAGGTGTTTCTAGAAGAAGAGAATGCAATTATGATAAATTAAGCCTGCTATGTATGCTCTTGTGATGTTCAGTGATGGTTCTAGATTTTTCTCTATCATTGTGGTACATCTGTGTTGATCGATGTGCTCGTGATTGAAGATTTTCCTGTGTGTGTTCAAGTTTTCATGTTCTTGGATGACATGATGGTGCTAGCATGTTGCAGATCCTTGTGGATTAATCTTTTAATGTTTGGCATGTTCAAGGATGTTTATTTAGGTCTTCATTATGATGTGACCAACTTAGGTTGGTGTGCATTGAGATTTGTTCATGGATTGGGCCGACAGTTTGTAATTCATTTATTCTTTATTTGTGGCTGACAAAATTGTTGATGTAAATTCATGTAGTAGATATATAAGAGCGATTTTTTCTTCATTTTGAAGTGTGCTCGGTGTGCTCAGTGAATGTATGTGAAGTGTGTGAAAGATATGTGTGAATAAAGATCAGTTTATTCAATTTCAAAGTAGAGTGTGAAGAAGTATTTTTGTGCCTAACTAGAACTATTATCAATCTTTTATAGAAGCTAAATTCTCAATTCAACCTCATTATATGGATTTAATCTGAGTGTTTTATGTAAGGTAGTGAGCTCTAGGCAGTGTGCCTTATTCATTTTCCATTATAATTCTGAAAGTGTATAATCTTGTGGACTAAAATCCACTGTGGTTTCTCCCCTAGTAGGGTTTCCATGTATAAAATCTTGGTGTTCATGTGTTTTTGATGTGTTGTTGATTCATGCTTTCACTGTTAATTATTGGATCTGAGATTAAAGGTTGATAAAGGTTAAATAAGTTTAAATTTTGTAACAACTGATTCACCCCCCCTGTCAATGGTTTATCCTTGTTTTTCTAATAATTGGTATTAGAGAAGGTTCCTCTGAAGAAGTTTAGTAGCTTGAGGGTATCTAAGATAGCATCATACAAGAAGGATAGTCTCAAATTCAATGGTACAAATTACTCTTTGTGGAAGGTCAGAATGGAGTGTCATTTGAAGTGCATTGGTGAACCTTTTTGGAAGATTTCAAAGAACATATATAATATTCCTCAGAATGGTCCCTTTGCTCCTGATGAGATCAAAGAAGTTGAAACTAATATCAGGGCTATAGAAACATTACTAAGTGATTTGACAAATTCAAAGATGACAAATGTGATAGGTCTAAAGACAACACATGAGATCTAGAAGAAATTGGAAACATTGTATGAAGGAGATGCACAAGTGAAGACTTCTATGCTAACAAGTCTAAAAGGCAAGTGGGAGAACTTGAAGATGAGTGAAGATGAAAACATTGTTTCTTTCATGTAGAAGGTAAATGAACTAGTGATTCGTATTAGGTGTGCTAGTGGAATTATGGAAGAAGATGAGATTGTGGCTAAAGTGCTTAGATTAGTTCCTACTTCTTAAAAGGGGAAAGCTCATGCTATTGAAGAACTCAAAATAGTAAAAAATGTGACAAGAGACATGCTGATTGGTAAAATAGCTACCTTTGAGTTGAGTGAATTTGGCGAGTCTACTCCTAAGGCAAAATCTGCATTCAAAGCTACTATATCCAGAAAAAGCCAATAGAGATATGACCTAGGAGAAAGTTCTAGAAAAACATTCAAATATGAAGATGAGATGAAAAAAATTGAAGATGAAGAAAGAGAGCTAGAAGAGTTGGAAGAATTGATTGTGAAAAGAGAAGCCAGAGGACATGGTAAGTATAAATGAAAGCTACCTATTAAATTTTTCTCTCACAATAAGATAAGTCATTTTGCATCAAGCTGTCCTAAAAGAGATTTTAAGTACAAACCTAAAAAGTCTAGATTTCAAAAGAAATGTTATTATGTTGAAGAAGGTGTTACTAATGATGAATATGATAAGGAAGATGGAAATTAATATGGATGGGTATTCATTGCTATCAAGGAAAATGGTTCGATATCCACTGAAACTGCTAACAATTAGAATACTGAGAAAGCTCTTGCAACGAGAATTGATGAAAAAGATGAGTGGGTAATTGACATCGGATTCTCACATCATATGACTAGTGACAAAAGAAAGTTTCTAAGCTTGGAGAAGTATGATGGTGGTGTTGTAAGATTTGGAGATAACAATGTTGGTGTGATTTGTGGTAGAGGCACTATTTATCTTGGTGGTAAATAAAATACTGATGATGTCCTTTTTGTTGAAGGATTGAAGCATAATTTGTTGAGTGTTGGAAAAATGGTAGACAAGGGATACAATCTTAAGTTCAAAGATGGTAAGTGCAGGATATTGGGAAGCTCTGGAAATATAATTGCTTTAGGTACAAAGACAAGAGGTAACATTTTTCACTTGATTGTTTCTAGTGAAATTTGTTTAATTGTTCATGTTGATGTAAGCTAGTTATGTCATAGGAGGCTATGTCATGTGAATTTTGATAACATTGTCAAAGTAAGCTCCACACAAGAAGTCAGAGATCTACCTAAGTTAGTGAAGCCTACAAACACTATATGCAAGGAATGCCAGATGGGAAAGAAAACAATAATTTATTTTTAGAGCAAACAACATCATTATGATGGTGTACTAGAGTTGGTACATACTGATCTATGTGGTCCATCCAGAATTAGAAGTCTACAAGGAGAAAGGTACTTTATGTTGCTTATTGATGATTACTCTAAGATGATATGGGCTGGTTTCTTGAGATAAAAACATGAAGCACTAGAAAAGTTCAAATGTTTCAAAGCTATGGCAGAAAATGAGATAGGTTTATAGGTTAAATTATTAAGATTAGACAAGGTGGTGAATTCACTTCCCAGGAGTTCAATTAATTCTATGAAGAATGTGGAATCAAAAGAAAGTTATTTGCTCCCTAGACCCCTCAACAAAATGGAGTTGTTGAGAGAAAGAACAAAACAATTCTAGATGCTACTAGAACTATGATGTTGGAAGGTAATGTTCCTCATATCTACTGGAGATAAGTTGTAAGCACTATTGTATACACTATCAACCGAGTAAATGTAAATGGTAATTATGGTAAGACTCCTTTTGAGCTATGGTTTGGTTATAATCCTACTGTTAAATATTTCAAAATATTTGGAAGTAGATGTTATATCAAGAGAGATGAAGATATTGGCAAGTTTGATGCTAGAAGTGATGAAATAATATTTATGGGTTACTCTACTAAGAGAAAATATTACCGATGCTACAATAGATGAATAAATAAAATGGTTGAAAGTGCAAATGTCAGAGTTGTTGAAGACACTATTAGATCATCCAGTTATTGTGGATATGATTCAGATGATCAACAAGATAGTACAAATAATGGAAAATGCATAGACATAGAATGAAGTTCAAATTGTTTCGGTGAATCAAGAGAATCATGGAGGAGAATCTAGTGGAAGTACAAAAGAGAGAATAGAAGAACCAAAAATTAGAGAGAATCCCAAAGTCCCAAGGTATGTTAAGATAAATCATTCTAAAAATTAGATTATAGGAGATAAGAACAAAGGTTTGTAGACTATAAGGAGAATTGCAGAAGAGTATTGCCTGATTTCCAAAATTGAGCCTAGCAATGTAAATGAAGCATGTAAAGATGAATATTGGATGGAAGCAATGAAGGAAGAACTGATGCAGATAGAGAAAAATGATACATGGATTCTTGTTCCCAGACCTCAGGATAAAAATGTGATTGGAACCAAATGGGTCTTTCAAAATAAGTTGAATGAATAAGGTGAAGTGGTCAGAAATAAAGCAAGACTATTATGTATAGGGTACTCATAGATGGAAGGTATTCATTTTGAAGAAACCTTTGCCCCTGTTGCTAGACTTGAAGTTGTAAGGTTTTTTCTTGCTTATTCTACTTTCAAGAATTACAAAGTCTATCAAATAGATGTGAAGTCAGCATTTCTCAATGGTGAACTAGAAGAAGAATATTATGTTGAGCAACCGGATGGATTTCAATTGACTGATAAAAAAGACATGGTTTTTTGATTGAAGAAAGCACTATATGGACTCAAACAATCCCCTAGATCATCGTATGCTAGATTGGATAAATACTTGTTGAAGCTTGGATTCAATAAAGGTATTGCTAACAACAATCTATATTTCAATATGGATCATGATAAAGAGTTGATTATTAAAGTTTTTGTTGATGACATTATTTTTGAAGGTGATGATGAATTATGCATGAAGTTTGCTAATGAAATGAAAAGTGAGTTTGAGATGTCAATGATTGGAGAGCTGAAATTCGTTTTAGGATTGTAAATTTCTCAGTTACACAATGGAATATTCATATCTTAGTCCAAATATGTAAGAGAGTTATTGAAAAAGTTTGGCATAGAAAACTCAAAACTAGTTGGTACACCCATGGTAACCAGATGCAAGTTAACACAAAATGATGATTCTCCTAAGGCTAATCAAACAAGGTATAGGTAAATTATTGGTGGATTACTCTATTTGAATCAGGCCATAATAGACATTATGAATGTTGTATGCATGGTTGCTAGATATCAAGCTGATCCGAAGGAATCACATGTGACTTCAACAAAGAGAATTTTTAGACACTTGAAAGGAACAGTTGATTTTGGTCTTTGGTATCCTAAGAATGATGATCTTACTTTGAATGCCTTTATAGATGCAGATTGGGTAGGAGATGTGGATGACAGGAAAAGTACAAGTGGTGGTGCATTCTTCTTGGGGAAGAATTTGGCATCTTGTCTAAGTAAAAAGAAGAATTCCATTTCCTTATCTATTGCTAAGGTAGAATATATTGTTGCTGCAAAAAACTATACTCAAGTAACGTGGATGAAGCAAATGTTGAGAGATATCAAAATTGAGTATAATGAGCATATTGCTATATTTTGTGATAAGTCAAGTGCCATAAAAATTTCCAAGAATCCGGTGTTATATTCAAACACAAAAAATATATTTATCAAGTATCGCTTTTTGAGAGACAAAGTGAGTGATAAAGAAGTTAGACTGGAATATGTGCCCACTAAGGAACAAATTGCAGATATCTTTACTAAACTGTTGCCTAAGGATACTTTTGAGTATCTCAGAGGTAAGTTAAGGGTGATTTCCCCTCCTAATTTGAACTAAGATGCAAGTATTTGCATCAATGCATGCACTCATAGTCACATCTTGTTTCAGATTGATGTGTGGTGGCTGCTACTCAAGGGGACTAGTTAGATGATTCAGATATGTGGTTCAAATCTTGTGTACCTTTTCCATTGATGTCAAAGGGGGAGAAGATAAATTTGAAAAACCTTTGAGGAAGAAAAGGGGAGGAGAGTAATATAAGAGGGAGAAGAATAGTATGAGAAGAAGGAGATAGTTTGAGAAGAGTTAGTTGTGTTGATGGTATTTTTCACATCATGTGTTGCCATCAATGCCAAAGGGGGAGATTGTTGAATTTTGTGGTTGTTGAGGATATTGAGAAAATTGGAATAAATATGTTGCAGCCAGTCTATGAAGCTGTGATGATCAAAATGGTTGAAAATTCTATAAGTTAGCAATCAAAAGTCACACATCAAAGGGTTTGTTGCTGAGCCTATCTAGTATGTTGTCCAAAATTTTTAGTTGTACACTTCAAGTTTGGAGTGAGTTATGAGTCTTTGAGTTCCTACAGTTATTATGTTACTATAGCATGTGTTTCTAGAAGAAGAGAATGCAATTCTGATAAATCAATTTGTTGTGTATGCTCTTGTGATGTTCAGTGATGGTTCTAGATCATGCTCTATCATTGTCGTATGTTTGTGTTCATCGGTGTGCTCGTGATCACAAATTTTCCTTTGTGTGTTCAAGTTTTCAAGTTCTTCGACGACATGATGGTGGTAGCGTGTTGCAGATCCTTGTGGATTAATCTTATAATTTTTGGCATGTTTGAGGATGTTAATTTAGGTCTTCATTATGTGACCGACTTAGGTTGGTGCGCATTGAGATTTGTTCTTGAATTGGGCCAATAGTTTGTAATTTATTTATTCTTTATTTATGGTCGACAGATTTGTTATTGTAAATTCATGTAGCGGATATATAAGAGTGATTGTTTCTTCATTTTGAAGTGTGTGAGATGTGCGAGATGAATGTATGTGAAGTGTGTGCAAGATATGTGTGAATAAAGATTAGATCATTCAATTTTTGAGTAGAGTGTGAGGAAGATTGAGTGAAGTGTGAAGAAGTGTTTCTATGCCTAACTAGAACTATCATTAGGATTTTGTAAAAGCTAATTTCTCAGTTCAACCTCATCATATGGATTTAATTTGATTTTTTTATGTAAGGCAGTGAGCCTTCCCTTTTGAGCAGTGAGCTCTAGGTAGTGTGCCTGAATTCATGTCCATTTCTTATTCATTTTCTATTATACTTCTAACAACGTAGAATCTTGTGGACTAACAATCACCAATGTTTTTCCCCTAATAGGGTTTCCATGTATAAAATATTGGTGTTCATTTGTTTCTGATGTGTTGTTGATTCATGCTTTCACTATTAATTATCAGATCAGAGATTAAAGGTTGATAAAGGTTAAATAAGTTTAGATTTTGTAACAAATGATTCACCCTCCCCCCTCTCAGTTTTTAATCCTTGTTTTTCCAAAACCCTAGTGGTATATAGAGAATACCCCTAGTTGAGCTTGTGAAGCCTATTTGAGAATTTTGGCCATATTTTCTTGTGGTGCCTTTGTTTGGACAAAACTACTATGATAAAATTTAAGGTTGTGGTTGAATTCTTGGTAGGATATCTTAGTTTTCTCCTTGGGTCAATTTGATAATGTAGAACTTATGAAATAAATTTGGGTTGTATACCTAAGGACTTAAAGCAACAAGCTATGTTAAAATGATATGCATCTAAAAACATAAGAGTTGTTTAAAATGAAAATCTATTTTGATCCTCCTAAATATATTTTGTGACAAGTGTAGAGAATGGGGATTCGCTACTCATGAGTCTATTTATTCTCAAGAGAATCCCATAGAGTGAACTTACCAAAATTACCTCAAGGAATAGAGTGAGACTTTTAGAATCAGAACGAGTAGGTCACAACAGTTTTTTGGACAAAGTAGGAATTTTTTAGTCCAAGAAAACAACACAAAATATGGATTACAATGTAACATGTTGTAGTCCTAGAGACACACTAGCATCTTGTATAGACTAAAAATTGAGAGTATCATAGAAAACACAAAGAAATGTTACTACTATTCTGATTGCTATAAACTTTAAAATGTGGGAAAGTAAAAAAATGTAATAGAATTGAAATAAATTAAGATAAAATAATATATAGATTAAATGATGATAAAGTGAAAGAAGAGGAAGAAATAACTCACAACCAACCAAGAAATGAAGCCTCCAACAAGTAGATATCTTCAACACCTACATACATAAGATCGAGGGGAAAATGTTTGGGTTGTTTAGGGGTTTTCCTTAGTAAAACACTTGTTTTAGTGTTCCCACCTCCATTGATAGCCAGATAGATAGAGAAAGTGAACAAAGTAAGAAAATACAAAGTGATAAAAGAAATTCCCACTCAAGGAGGATAAACTATATCACGAGATAGGTAGATAGATAATATAGTAAAATGCTTAGAAAGTGGATGTGAGAAATCCCAAGATTCTCAAAGATGTAAGGTGAGAGAGGTATCACCTACAAGGATTAAGGAAGCCAACGAAAAAGAGAGTGATAGAGCTTCGAGAGCCAAGAGGTTTGCAAAGAGTGTCATAAGAGCTTGATATTTCTATTGAAAGCTATAGAGAGCAAGACAGAAAGAAAAGAGAATATCCAAGAGAGAAGCTAGAAGAAGGCCAAATTAATTGAAGAGATAGAATTTAAAGAGAGAAGAGGATGGAAATGAAGCCTCCCAAGCTGTTAAAAGGCATCTCGAGTTGTTACCATCAACAAAAGTAGATAAAAAGTGGCAAGGAACTTGGAAAAAATCATTTGAATGTCAAAATGTTGTAGGACACTAGCATGACACATGGATGTCCGCACAGTGTGCTAATGTTTGGAAAAACCACACTACAAAATGATATGTAAGAGAAAAGCACAAAGTTTGATGCAAAGTTGAAACATAAAGGTAGCTATTGAAAAGGGGTCCTAAGCATCTTGAGAGGGGAAAAGGGTTAATGTAGGGGCTAAAATGAACCTGCACAAGTGTTGAGGGAGTGGACACTAAATTGGATACAAGAATGTATGTGAAATTGCAAGGTGTACAATTTTATGACATTACATTTTGCCCCCTCTTTAGTGGGCATATAAATATACACTAATATGCATGATAAAGGAAATATAATTAATATAAATAACATCATGATACTAAAAGGATATTGTAGAGGAGGTAGACAACTCTTTGAACCAAGGAAACATGCCCCTAGGCTAAAGACCTATAAAAAAAATGCATTAGACAAGAAAGATCTGCACAAGACAACAATTATAGAAAATAAAAAACCATTACATCATGGGGTTAGAACATATAAAATAACATACGCATAGGCACACAAAAAACTAAAGGATTTGAGTTAGCAAATTGAAAGAGACCTTGGTAGAAAAGGTTATCACAGTAGTATGCATCATCTTCAAATTAAGAAATAACACAAAAGAGTTCTTAAATGGAGAGAATAAGGTAAGGATTGATTACTTCAAAAAAAGAATACATACAAATGATAGGGAAGAAACTAATATCAAAGAGAGAAAGAGAATATACACAAGATGAATAAGATGCAAGTCTTTGATCCAGTATACACAATTGAGAAGAGGAGAGAGAGATGGCTCCACAAGTAATTGGTCTTGAGGAGAATTGAAAAAATGTGCCACATGACCTCAGACCTATGAAAAGGTAAACAAAAGGCTCTATAGGAACCCATCCCTATAGAGTTGAAAAAAGAGATCCCATAGGATGATAGTGCTTTACAAGTCCTCAAACTTGCAAAGGAGGTGCCCTAGGTGCTCGGTCCTGACAGAAGCCCAATTTGAAAGCTCCATAGAGTTTGATTGGTCCTCATAGGTGCTTGGTCTTGTAAGGAAATCTTGATGCAAAGAAGCTCTATAGGTTCTCGGTCCTACAAAGCAAGAATGATTAGAGAATCTTGTGGTTATTGCAAGCTATATTGTAGGACACCAAGATACAAGATAGGTCTATTCAGGCTTCCCCCAAGCTAAACGTCAATGAAGTCATTTGAAGGAGAACCTTTCAAACGGGTTTCCTTTGGGAACCCTTAAGATAGAAAGGTGCTAACTCAAGGGGATGCTCCAATTGAAAGATAGAGAGAAGAGAGGGGGTCATTAGAAGGAAACACACCTCCAAAATGAGTTATCACTGCCCCTAGCATATAGGAGAGGATAACCGTTCAAGATAATCTTGAAGGGAGGTGTAAGAACCTCATGAGAAGATGCTTAGAAAAAAAAGGATAGAGGTAGACCTCAATATCACTTGTCATGCAAAGAAGAGATAGGTGCATCAAAAAATAGAAGAGTGATGAAACTAGAATCAAGGAGTTATTGTATTTTATCCTTCAAGGCCTTACATTCACTAGTACGAATTGCTAGGAACTCGATGGTATGCACAAAAATAATATTTTTATTTTTCATGTTTATGAAATTTCTTATGTGTAGGAGAAGGAAAATTAATCAAGTGGGCTTTGAGAAGCCTTAGCAAGATACACTCTTGCTTAGATAGAGGATGTGGAGCAGGAAGTAACACCTTCTCCTATGAAGAAGATTTTGATTTCTCACAAGAAGAAGACATGGAGATAGTAGATAATGGCAGATGAATCAATCCAAGAGAATGAGGTTGAGTAGAAATCATGTCAACATTCAACCATGGTTTCCATTTAGTTTGTTCATTCAAGAAACCAAGCCCTAAATTATGTTTATGAGGTGCACATTTTATAGGGACCTGAATTCCTTATTCATTACTCTTACAACCTTTATGCCCATAGCCATATTTAGAGAAAAGTTTAAAGCTAGGTCCATAATGTGTATGCAAATCTAGATAAGGAGGAGGATCTTCATGGAGAGCATTATTCTAGCAATAGGGATCATACTCCTCTATGTGATCACCATCATCGGTCTTGATAGGATTTCCAATATTAGCCTCTTTTACAAAAGTGTGATCATCTTCCTCAAAAGGGGGAGCATAAAAATTAAGAATATTATAATTTGTGTCCACATTATCTCATGATACAGAAGAATAACCATCTTTGATAGCAGGTTTGGATGATGCTATCAAAACATGGACTCGGTCAACTTTATATTCTCTAATGAATGATTTTGTAAAGTCTAAAGAACCCCAATCATCACCAAGACATGCATTCTTTTGAGAAGAGGTAGATGGAACAGACTTAAGATTTATTTCTTTAGAAGGATCTTCTTCAAGGACATCTAACTCAAGTGTATCCTTTATAACAAATACCTAAGCCTAATTAGTATCTTCCATCTCACATTAGTATATAGCATCAGGGTCATCCTTGACTATGACTACTTGATTGTTACAAATGAACTTAATAGAGTTATGCAAGGTAGATGGGATTGCACTCATAGCGTGAATCCATGGTCTACTAGGAAAAAGGTTATATGGTAACTTTTATGACATAACATATACTAGAGTAGGTACAATAACAAGTCCATGCTATAAAGGTAATATGATTGTACCTCAATATTTTCACCCAACATTATCATACCCATGAATGAAAACAAAAGAAGCAACAAGATAAGATGAATCAATTTAAGTTTTAGGAAATGGATCAATGCTACATACATTGAGTGTCAAATCAACGTCAATGAGAGTACCTATAATACTAATTTTATTAATGTTAACTATGATCATTAGAGGGTCTGCTTGCTTATGTACATCCAGAGGTGGGAGTTCCTATGGATAGAACATAATATTTGGTGAATATGTAGGAATATGAGATTTCAATGCATTAACATCAATTGGCCTAGTAGAAGAAGGAAATAGAATATTTTACAAGGCTTCTTGAAGCATACCTTGATAAACTAGAGCAAAGTAAAGAAAGTTCCAAAGTGATATCTTAGCTAGAGTAACATGGAGTTTCTCGAAAATATCATAATCACCAAGTGCTTTAGTTGTAGGTTTAGATGATGAAGGAAGAATTGGTTGAGAAAGTGGTAAAGAATTAGGTTGATTAAAATTTTGTTTATTCATTCTAGTATTATAAGCATGGTCTACCACTCTATAAGAGGGATCCTTAGAAAGATAAGGAGAATCACTATCGAATGGAACACCATTAATAAAACAAATCCTTTTAGGAGAAGGACTAGCTAGAGTCAGATAAATAATAGTTCTCTTAGGCCTTTGAAGGGTATCAGAGATAGATTATATTTATGGATTCCTTACAAATTATAGAGGAAAAATTTGAATAAATATGCTCAACATATATCTTTGAAGGATCCAATGTGAGAGGAACTTGATCATTAACTAATGCATCATCCCTAGAAGAGAGTGCATTGAAATGGAGAGAAGGTAGAGTAATATTAAGAAAAGTATCATTGATTTCATCTTCTTGCAAAAAAAAATCCTATGATGCAAGAGGAGTTTCATGAGAAGGATCAAATATATTGAGTGACATGGGTAAAGCCAAGTCACCATCACATGTATGAAATGGAACATAATTAACACTTCGAATAAAATTAAATACTAAATTGATAAAAGAGGATATTAAATTCATTTTGAAATTAATAAGTTAAATATAATAAAAAATGCCTAAACAAGTTGGTCGAAATTTGACACATCACTTTGATAGCAAGAAAAAAAAATTGGGGAAGTTTTTTTTATGTCAAGTTCACCAAAATGTGGAGAAGGGGGATTCACTACTGACGAGTCTCTTTATTCTCAAGAGAATCCTAGGGATAAAACTTCCCTAAACTAACTCAAAGAATAGAGCGAGAGTTTCAGAATCAGAATGACTAGGTCCCAATGGTTTTCTGGATAGAATAACAAGTTTTCAATCCAAGACAACAATATAGAACATAGATGAAAGGGTGGTGTGATTTAGTCCCAGAGGCACACTGGCATCTTATATAGACTAAAAACCAAGAGTATCACAGAAAACACAAAGAAAATTTACTACTATTCAGATTGCTAAGAATTTAAAATGTGGGAAAGTAACATAATGTAATAGAACTGAAATAAATTAAGATAAACTAAGTAATATATAGATTAAATGATGATAAAGTGAAAGAAGAGGAAGAAATCACACACAACCAAACAAGCAATGAAGCCTCCAACAAGTATATATCTTCAAAACCTATACACATATAACCAAGGGGAGAATGTTGGGACTATTTAGGGTTTTACCTCAATCAAAACCCTATTTCACTATTTCCACCTCCACAAACAACCAAATAAATAGAGAAAGTGAACAAAGTAAGAAAATATAAAGGGAAAAGAAATCCCCGCTTGACGAGAAATTGTATCATGATATGGGTAGATATATAAAATAGTATAATGCTTAGAAAGGGGATGTGAGAAATTCCAAGATGCTTAAATATGTAAGGTGAGAGAGGGTAGATAGTGATAGAGCTTCGTAAGATCTTTAGAGTGTTGAAAGCTATAGAGAGAAAGAGAGAAAGACAAGAGAATATCCAAGAAGCTAGAAGAAGGCCAAATGAATTGAAGAGATATCATTTAAAGAGAGAAGAGAAGGGAAAATAAGCTTCCCAGGTTGTTACAAGGTGTCCTAAGTTGTTATAACTGACAAAAGTAGCTGACAATTGGCCAGACACTCGAAAACGGTTATTTGAACGTCAAAATGTTGTAAGATGCTAGTGCAATGTACGAATATATGTGTTGTGCGATAATATCTGTACAATTTGTTGGGTCTCAAAAACACAGGTTTGAACCACGAGAGGTTGCCAAGGTCTCACAACACTTCTAGCCAATGTATAGGGCCAATTGATGCAATTGAACCTTCTTCTCTTTAGGTTCTGCTAGACCAAGGTGGGTTAGCCTATGTGAATGATGCATATTGAAATGTATTTCCTGTTTAAACTATCTACCCACAATGGAAAATGGAAGTGGATAGATAAAAACACTACACCTATACCTACTCCTACTACATAGATGAAAGGATTTGAAACAATTGTTTGTTTATGAATTTTATCATCTAGGTTGTGATAGACTAGTGCCTTCTATCCACATGGGCAATGGAGTCAAAAATTAAGAATGATATGTGTTTCCCTCTTTGGCTTAACTCTAGTTGCTAGGCACTTTGAAAATTCTATGACTAGCATAAAACTTTATTAATTTATGACTTGCATAAATTGTGCTATAATGTTTCTTAATCTGGTTCTTCTTTAACTATCCAAGAGAAATCTTAAAACCACTGTGACTTATTGAAAGAATTTAATTCTTATTTGAAGACACCAATCAATTAAATCACACAAAATGGGAATACATTTTGACAAATCAGAAATGTACTTGATACAATGATTTAACTAATAAAATGACTTCAAGTTGGAGAGAACCAAATAAAGAATTTGAATTAACATGACACAACAAATGAACACAAAGAAAGAACTTCACCAGTCAAAATACATTATCTCCATTGATTCTTTTTCAAGAAAGTCTACCATTATTTACATTCCCAGTGCATTTTCTGGAAAAATCTAACTATTGTTCCTACTCTAACCCCTGCCCCTTTCTTAACTGATTTTTCAATTTATTTATACATTACATATCAATGGTCATGATCCTTCATTTTTTGTTACAACCGCTTGATAATCTTAGACAAAAAATAAAAATATTTAATTGAGTTGCCTTTCAGCAAATTAAATATTTTTTATATAGTTCTACATGTGATTTTGATTTTTTACATTTCCCTATCTTTTCGCTTTTTATATTCCTCTTTACATGCTGCTATGAAGTCTCCCTTCATATTTACCACTCTACCATGGTCAACCCTTTGACTGGCCACGGTATAGCGGTGCTTGACTTTGACAGTTATCATTCCTTTCTACCGTACTACCGCGGTCTTCATGTTATCTCCCCGCGATATGGTTGTACCAGCATTTATTGTCATCTTTCCTCACTATTACCACCTTATTGTGGTCTATTCGATGCTTGCTCATGGTACCGTGATGTAATCGCTAGCCATCTCCTCTCCTCCTACTGCTCTATCGTGGTCTTTGTATTCGCTATTGGCAGTACCGTAGTACCCATGTTGACCGCTACCTTGCCATTGTTGACCATGTTGACCACACTACCGTGGTGACTGGCCTGATTGCCAGCGATACCACAGTAGCCACTTTGCAAATTTTCGCCTCATTGTTTCCATCCCCCTTCGTCATCTGCTAACTATTACCACGGTCACCGCAGTCACCTCGTGAACCAGTGGCGGTACTGCTATAGCTTCTTCAACTGTCTCCTCCGCTGACTATTACCGCACCACCATGGTCTGTCTGATGACTTTCTGTGGTGTAGCAGAAATTGCTTAATGACCACCAGGCTTACCCTCCACCATATTACCATGGATGGTTTGATGGCTAACTGTGGTGAAGCAGTATGTAGTGAAATGGTAAAATTTTTGAAAGATTTAAAGCAACATGGTAGAATATATGATGTATTAACATTTTGGAGGAGGAATAAAATAAAATTCTTTATGAAAATACAGGGAAATGGATAAAATAAAATAAAATCCCTTTGGGTATTGATGGAAAATTTAGGTTCAAATGGGAAAACATCCTAGGGTTTTTTATGAAAATTTGGGTTCTAACACAATTCATGCTACAAAATGATAGGAAGGAGAAAAGCACAAGGTTTGATCCTAATGACACCTTCATTTTTTTCAAATTTGAAGTGCCCATGTTAAAAAATTTGCTTTGCACACTTAGTACACTTGAAAAATCTGCCGAAGTGACCTACTTTTGAGGGTCATAATTCAGAGCCAATTGAATTTCATGTCAAGCTGTGTGGTGAATGTATTCATTTGGTATATGGTAACACACCTTCTCGGTTTCAGCTTCCTGTGATGAGTTTTGACAGGGTTTCGTAGAGAAAAGATGAAGGGTTTTGGGATTGTTTTGTAGTTTGCAAACTCTCTATCCTTCAAAGTGGCCTCTTATTCAAGTTGATATTTCATAGCTGGATGATTTTCAGGACAAGAAAATTGTTTCCTTGCATTCCCCCAAAATTCATATGCTCCCTGGTCTGATTTGTGAGCCTCATGATAAGATTTTATATTTTTTCACGATCAAAAGTAAATGCAGTTTGTTCTACTTTTACATCTAAATTTCTAGAATGTTTCAAGGTGTTCAAATTTGACCCCTAATATATCATGAAGAATGGTGATTGAAATAAATTCATCTCAGAAACATTCTCATTGGACTTAAATGATCTAATTTTTTTAGTTGTAGCTTCCCAGGAGATGGTTTGGTATTTTTTTGAAGTGGTGACTTGGTGAGCCATAATTGGTTTTGGAAAGGTGCAGTTGCAGAAAAGTCTGATTGAGCTACTTTGCCATTGAATATCTTGCGCCTCAAGATCTTTTTTTCCATACCATTTTTTGCACCATGTTTTCGGTTCAAATATCTACATGCCCATGGATTTTCATGGCTTTAAGAGGTTATTTGACTAGTTTTCTAGGGAGATTCCAGAGCCCACCTAGATAGTTTTGATCATTGTGTAATTATGCTAGAAATAAAATGCTAATTACAACCCACATTAATTTTTCATGCCAGATGCATATGCAAGAAGCCTTAGATCAATTCAAGGTAAAACTTGTCTCAAAATAAAAAATATTAGTTGGGCCCACAAGGGAACCCGACATGTGCATGTAGATGAGGAAGCATTCCAAGTAGCTAGCTCTACTATACAAGTTCTTTAGAGCAATTTTTGAGACCATTGTCAATGGAGTACATCAGATGTTGCATTTTGGAGGAGGGCACATGTGAAGTTGAGGTTGTTGTTGCATTTTGCACATAGAGGAAAGTGGTGTTTCACTTGAGTTTGCATGGGATGAAGTTCCAACACTATTTAATCTTGCTTGGTTGATTGAACAATGCAAGTAGTTGTGCCTATTATAGATAAAGAAAAAGGGAAAATGAAAGAAGATGAGTTCTAGATAACCACATTAGACCTGGGATTATTTACAACACAACAAGAGGGTCAAGAGGCTAAGGATAACACTGTTCCTCTACTTGTTGAGTTAATGAAGGAGTTGACCCTGATTGTATATGGTAGTGTATGGATGTTGTTTATAGCTTCTGACATTATATGGTTGCTGAAGACAATCCATCAAAATCTATAGGTGGATTAAATACACTAAGTTCTTTGTGTGAACTTGGCATCATGGAACTATAAACAGAGGATGAGTTCTGTCGCACCAAGTAAATGTGATACAAAGAATTATTAAGTTAAAATTTCAATTGGAAATTGAAATTACTCTGTAGATGTTCACAATGTGAGATAAGGGTTCCAAAGTAAAAATAAATACATCTGGTGGAGGCTCGAAGGCTTCTCTATAAGAGAAATGACATAGAGACCTGCAATAGTATTGTTGCGAGCAGGGGTGCCATTTGTGCTAGTTGAAAGGAGTAAATTTAATATTACAATGCTGATTTTTACATAGGTTCTAGAGGGCCACTATAGCATACATTTTGGTTCAATTCTTGATGGAGGGATTAACAATGATGGCATGCATTTATGAAGGATTGAGTACTTTATTGTAGTGTATTGGCATTGAAACCCTATTTTCTTCAACCCAAATACATTATGGAATGGAACAGGGGTAAAATTTCTTTGGTGCATCTAGTACATGTCTAGGTTGTCTCCTCCACTTCAATTGATCAATATTTCTCTTTCTCAATCTATTCTATTCCATTTGATTGAGGAGGGGAAATAGAAGCAAATGGAGTGTAGAGTAAATTGGTGCTTGATCTTGTCATCTGTGCACAATCAATGAGCCAACTAGAGGCCCTTGCATCATTAATCTCTTTCATAGCTATTGGGGAGATGATAGAGTTTCATATTGATTACTATAGAAATTTTCTCAGTATTTCCATGATCACAAGGAACAACAAACAAAGCATGAGGCTAGGGCATCAAAGGGCTAAATCAATGGTTAGAAAAATGGAAGGGACGCAGATGCATCCTCACCATAGCCTGTTGACCCCGTTCGATGGAAGGTGATGTCACAACAAAGGCCTTGGGGTGTGTGGGGCTCCATGGTGGGCTCGAGGATATTTTAAAAGGTAGAAAATTGAAAATTACTATGTCAATTGATAAATGACTTGGGTATTTTAAACTTTTAAAAGGAAAACTTGCCTGATGATAAAATTCTTTAAAAGCCTTCATGTATATTAAAAAGAAAACCCTTTTAAGCATAAAATATGATGTGAAAGGTAAAGGTGTTAGGCATAGGTACAATTTAATTTTCTTGATTATAGTTTTTAAAGCCCTCACATTTTAAAGAAAAACTAATTTTCAAATATGAGGTGAAAAACAAAGGGTAAGGGGAAAAATATTTTGGTGCTAGTGAATAAATTAATGTATTTGCTATTAAAAGGAAAAATTAAATATAATGTGCACAAGTGAAATGTTTTATACTGCCAAGTAAGAAATTTGAAGGCCTTCATTATAAAGTTAGAAAACTTTATTTGTTGGAAGTGAAAATGTACAAGGCTACGCAGAATAAAAAGATTTTCACATGAGAGCATATAAATTTTCAATTGCAAAGGAACAAAAGGAGACACAAAATGATTTTACAAAGGAGCATAGAATTTGTAGCTCAGATGAATGGATGCAAATATTTTTTATGAGAAGGTCATCATGATGGGATTTTTTTTCTATTTGAAGGCAAGTGAATGAAAGAGTCATGAATCAAAGGAAGTTACAGATCAACGGGTGTGAAGATGCCAGGTTTCTTCCACAAATGGATTTTAGGGCTTCTTATTCTTCTATATCTTTTGTTTCTTTCTCATTTGTATAGGTTTTGAAATTCTTAGTTAGGAAGTAAGGTAGAATAGTGTCTAGTCTGAGTCAAAACTATTATAAAAATTGTAATAGCTAGGTTTTATGAGAAAATGTTAGCCAACTTGTACAAATATATATTACTGTCATGAAATTCTCTCCAGATTTGTAAGCTTTTAATCATATGAATTCAATATACCAAGGATGTTTGAATTTTTCATGTAGCTTTCATGTGATTGTGTTGTTTGGCCATCGTTCTCTTTGAAATAAAGAGTTAAATTACTTTGATAAGATAACTGTGATTTAGAGTGCACAAGTAGGATTGGTAAGTATAAATTTGTGACAAATATGAGTGGATTTGTTCATATGAGGTATTGACATATTTTAAATCCATTGGTTGAACCTAGTTTTTTGATAGGATCTTTGCTACAGTTTTATATTTGACTCCATGGCCCATGATTAGGAACTAATCTATCCAAAATCTTAAGACATTTTTGGAAACAATCTAAACAAACCATTCAATTTAGTTTTTCCTATTTTATGGGTTATTTGTATCTACCATGTTCTCCATGCTGGTCAATGAAATTTTCCCAATATCTTAGCCAATGTTGAGTGATTAAACTCATATTTCTTGGCATATTCTTGTGAGAAAATTATTTTTTAAGCAATACCCTATTGATTGTGTGTAAGAATATTTAGGTGTTGCTAAAAGGGTCACCCCCTAGGTTCTATAGAGCCTGAAGTGCAAGTGAAATGTGTTTCAATCTCATCTCATGTTCATTGGACAAATCCTAGACTAGATCTGAGCATGAAGTGTGGCTCACCTCTAGGATTTAGTGGATCTATTGATTTGGAAAACTAACAGATTGATGAACCTACTAGGAGAATTTGAGAAATGTCTAATAGAAGATCATCTATCCTTAAGAGTTATTGAAGTTTCAAAACAATTTGTAACCAAAGATTTGAAAATTGTGGAATCTTATTTTCCCATCTAAGTCACCAACAGATTATAAACTCTACTGGGGAGAGCTTTGAATCTCTAGTTATAGACTTATATTTCACAGAATCATATTATTTTCTAATCTTAACATTTGGTTCAAATATTGAAGGAATTCATACTTGGAGAAAGAGATTGTTGTAGTAAACTTGAAATTTTGATGATCTGTGGTGCCCTAGTGGTGAAAATAACTCGGAAGGAGATTTATCTTTGAAAGAGATTCATACTATTTGAAGTCTAGTACTCTATGAAGAGATGTGGTGACTCTATTAAAAGAACCCGATGAAGATGTTAATAAAGTTTTAGATATACAAGTATTTCTAGTCAGGAAGAAGAATTTACAACAGCTACAACATATCCACGTATTTTTCACTTTTTGGTTTTCAAGAAATTTGTGGGTGAAAACCATATTTGAAAGTCTTGAAAAAATTGGTTACCTATTGAGTGAAATAGCACTAAGAAAGGGAAAGGATAAAAATACTAAATTTGCATACTTTTGTGATAAAATTTATAGTTAGCATTATGTATAAGTACACTTTTTTTAATTTGAGCTAATCAAGATGAATAGACCTTAAACATAGTTGAAACCAAATATACTTTGTAAAGGATTTAAGGTCATATGTTCTATAAGGAAGCTACAAAATATGTGGATAATAGTTGCACTACTATGAATTTTTTTGAAAATGCATGTCAAAATGCATCAATATATGCATCCTTGTATGGTTCCTAGCGCAACAATGGTTTGTGATCAGCCCCAACTTGGTTGCCAAAGAAATTTTAGCATTGAAATGTACAAACCTTAAATTTTTGGGATTAGTGGTTACCCAAATGTAATTCTATCTAAATTCAAAGATAAATTACCAAAATTCATTGGTGATAAGTCTGAATCAGCAACTAGGCATCTGCAAGAATTTTTTGATGCGATGGATGAATATGAGGTAGATCACGAAGATGTGATCATGAGAAAATTTGGTCAGTCTTTAAGAGGAGATGCAAGATATTAGTTCTCTTATTACCAACATCCTCTATATATTCTTGGGAGGAGTTTAAAGAAGTGTTCATGGAGCAATTTTGTGAAAGGATTGATCCCATTTCAATGAGAGATAAATTTATGAGCATTGAGAAAGAAGAGGATGAGTTAGTTCCAGCTTTCAATCTTAAATTTTCAAAATTAATAAGGGATATTCCAGAAATTCTAAGACCAAATGTGTTGAATATCCAAGATATCGAGAGGGGAGGTGAATCAGTATCTTCTTAAACTTATTGAACAAATACCATCTAATTATTCCAATGCATATAATAGTTAAGATAAGAAGAAGAATTGTAAGAACATGAAAGCACACAACACATGAACACCAATATTTTTACATGGAAAACCCAAAATGGGAAAAAACATGGTGATGGTTAACTCATAATACAGTATAATTGGTTATAAGATATTATAGAGGGTGGCTTACTACCTACAAAAGATACATTAACAAAATGGATTACAACTAGAGAATGAACTAATGAAGATACACCTCACAAGTGTAAACTTAGTTCCTTTGAACCTCAAAGAATTTGCATGCGATTAGACCAATATTCTCTCTTTTCACATTCACATTCAATCCACCAGCACACCATAGTCTTAGCATACACTCAACACACACATCCTTTAATCTCCAAACTATCATGTATATATATCTATCTTGTCTACAAGGACCAATTAGGTTGGATTCAAGTAAATACTAAAAATTCTCAAAAACAATTTAGGCATGTAGCTTGTTACATCATGTTGGCATGGATCACTCATACAAAATTTAGTTTATTACAACTTCAACTACTTAGTAGGTCAGTTGGAGATAGACCTAATGGAAAAATACAATTAACAGAATGATGCCAACATTATATACAAGCACCTGTACGCACAAGATTTTGAACTTGCATGCTTCCATCAACCAAAAACCACTTTCCAAAACTATGAGTAACAATGATCACCACAGAGGAATTGTAGACCAAAATACTAGAGGACATTTTTGCATTACTAGTTCAGAGTACCATATCAACACTAACTTTGAACTTGGAGTTTCAACTCATATATCATGGTGACATCAATGACAACACATAAGATGCATTAATAGATGTGTTCTTCTTCATTCTTCCAGCAATCTCCCCCTTTTTCATTGATGGCAACATGTGCCAAAAGAATTTATAAACCTCCTATATATAGTACTCCCCTTTTCTCTATGTTTCTCTCTCCCCCTTTTCCAATATTTTCTTTTTCTCTCCCCCTTTGACATCGAAGACAAAGGGTGACCAAAAAAATATGAATATACATATGTACACATGGTTTAGAATAATGTATAGCTAAAAGATTCAAAATTTTGAACTCCCCCTTAGGAGTTTGACCCAAAAAATAACTTTACCTGGAGGAGGGTGTGCTTTGAAGCTCCTAGAGAATGCCTTGCCAAGCTATCTTACCATTATCCCAGCTCTTATTAGCAGATATCAACATTTCATTCAGAGACTTGAATGCATTCAGGCTCTCTTCAGCCTTATCCAAGGTATCTAGGGTCAGATTGATCTTATCCAATTTATCTACATCAGCCAAGGAATTGGATATCAGAGTGTACTCAATTCTTACACTAGCATGAAGTAGACCAAATTTTCTGATAATTTATTCCTTCTTCTTGAGTAACAAGAAAAATTTCTCTCTATGAGTAGAGGTGGCATTCCAAGTTGACCTATCTCTATCCTTAGATGTGTTGTATGTGTTGGAAACAATTGTCAACTGGGATTCAATGGATTCCATAAGATCTTTAATGCTCTATGTGGCGTTTGGCCACCTTATGCAGTAAGCAAACATAGTGTTTGATTCAAACTCACAAGCCTTTATAAATTGTAGGCTCTTTTCTACATTGGTGTGTGCCAGAGCACACTTTTCATGAAGAACCAATAGTCTTTTCTCAGTTATTTTCTCTTCAACTTCTTGTCTTCATCTCACCAAGCCCAGTGGCATACTCCTTGAAGGAGTCCAATAAAAGTTTCAAGTTTTCTACCAGAGTGAGAGATGTGTCCATTGAAGTACCAAGTGTGACTTCCTGCAAATCCTTAATGGAATCATCGATAAGCTCAAATTCCTTCTGATGTGTTTCTAGGATTTCCCTCCTACTGTATGTGTGCAATGCATCACGTAACACCATTTTATGCACATGATAAATCTTATCTAGATCCACATAGACTTGAGTCATGGGAATTTGTAGGAGCTCTAGAGGAATTATAGGTTGGAATTTGATTTTGATTAGATAATAGGCCTTTAAAAACAACATCATCAGAGGAAGATTCTCTTGAAGACCTCTTGATTCCACTACCTATTTTGATCCTTCTTCATTCTTTCCAGCATCTCCACCTGATTCCTCATTTCTTTCTTCTTTCTCAAATTTATCTTCTTTTTCCTTCTTTTCTTCTTCCTTTTCTTCTTCTTCTACCTTCTCTTCTTCTTTTTCTTCTTCTTTCTCACTTTCATTCTTTTCCTTTTCTTCTTTAGCTTTATATTTTTCTTCTACATTATGTATCAGAGGAGCAACATCATGCACTTCTACTTCAACATTTTCTTCAGTCCCCTTCTCAATCTTTGGAGGCTCACTAGTAGCATTAATTTCTACAAAAACATCTGTACCACCTATTTTCAGAGGGATATCTATATCATTCTTTTCTAGAGGTACGTTTGTATCACCAATACTGAAAGGAGTGTCTTCCTTAGCTTCTATAGAAACTTCTTCTCTTGATTTAGGTGTTGAACTAGATGCACCAAGCATACCATATTTCTTTGTTGTGCTTCCACTAGTGTTTATAGTTTCCTTCTTTATCTTCCTAATCTACCTCTTATCCCTTGTCATTAAAATATTCACTCTTTTCTTCATCTAGAACATTGTAGAACAAACCTTCTTCAAGGTTTTGAGATCACCTGAAGTTAGAGAGGATCCCATTTCTTTAAATTCCTTAGACCTTAATTTCTCTTCCATTTCAACCACTTCTGAACTTTTCTTCATCAGAGCTTCTCACAGTTTCTTAGGTACATTATCCTTAAAATTATCCCATTTAACTTCCAAAATTATGACATAATGAATAATAACCATCATTAAAGTTTTTCTATCCTCTTATCCTACTTGATTAAAAATTTATGTTGTGGGTTTCAATAGATTTTCATAATGTAACAAAGTATTTACCAAGGATTCTTGTCTAAGAGGGGCACCAAGTCTTATCGGAGAAGCATTATGTTCTACCTAGTCTAGGGAAACCTCTTCTACATTTTTTGCATTCTTGTTTTCTACCTCATGAACACTAATGTCCTATTCTTCATCTTCCTGTGATGATGATACATAGTGAACTCTTTTAGATCCAACACTAGCTTCCTAAGAAGCACCTTCACTAGAGGACATGCTTACTCTCTTCTTTCTTATCAATTTAGCAGTAGGGTCTTCCTCCTCTTCCTCCTGATCTTCAGTAATACTGAGGTTCTTTCCCCTTGTGGATTTTTCTTTCCTTCCTCACTTAACAGGCACTACTGGAGGAAAATATTTTCTCTTATCTGATCTTGTAGCAGGTCTCAAAGGATTCAAGCCTTTACCTTTGTCAAAAACACTAGGTTCAGTCTTTATTGCACTCAAGCCAGAAGCTGGTTTAGAAGGAGCAATCCTATTGGATCTCTTTACACCTGAAAATTATCGAGACTTCTATTCTCCCAAATTCATTCCTTGTGCTATTTTTTCATCAGTGAAACCATATTTTATAAGTGTCTCATCCACCCTTTTTCTTCTTGTAGGTTTATTGTGATCCAAATGATCTTCTAGTACTTTTCTGCATATGTACCAATTCTGGGTTTATTGGAATCTTTCAAAATTTTCAATAAAAGTTGCACATAACCTTCAGCTTCATCCTCTATAATTTAATATCCCAAAGGTTGAATCTAGATAGTTTGGTGTTCAATTGCTTTGACCATGCATTCATTAGAAGAAACATGGAATATGATATAATTCTTGTATTTTTGTATAGATTTCTTCAAGATTATTTCTCTCATTCATGTTTCTCTTAAATACTACAAAGAATGTTTTCAGAGTATCATCCATGTTCTTCAAATCACCCAGTTTATGCAAATAATAAAAAATGTGATGAGAAACCAATCGAGATGGGTCCCAAAACACTACTTCATGTTTTCTCAGAAGCCTTCTAAGAAAATATAATATTAAGAAAACAATCAATGAAGCAAACTTAAAAGGATATTTCTTCTCCTTCGACATCCTTAGATTCTCAAACAATTTTTTTCAGAGAAGTTCACACAAATCATAATCTACACCATTTGTTTCCATGTCATAACTAGTATAGATTGTTGTAGCGGACACTAAGTTCTCTCTGTTTGTGAAGTATATTTTATGTCCAATCATTATTGGTGCATAATTCATAGCTAGATTAGTAATAGGCTTTGTTGTAAGAGCTCTTTTATCATATGTAGCATCAGTGAGCTCCATCACCACTTCATTCTTCATAGATTTCAATACTGGCACCCATCTGATATCATAGAGTCTGGTAACTATCGTGATTACTTCCTTTGTTATCAAATGAGGTTTTTCAGTCCATGGGAATTGATCATATATTCTGCTAAGTATAGGTTTAACATACTTATTATCAAAAGTGGAATGAAAATTAGGGAAGCAATTCCATCGGTCCAGCTTCTTCACTAGAACATTCGAATACTTAGGTTTTTCCAAGAAGTTATCCCTAGAGTGATCATTTAGCCACATTTCTATCAATTTTCTATGATTAGATTACTTAGTCTTTACCCTAATGTATATCATGGTGTCTTCATTAGGCATGACACCATGAGGAATTGATGAGAAGGCACCTATGGGGCCGTCTTCAAAAACCTTCATAGAATATTTTTGATAGGAAGGTGTAGGTCTTTCTAGTGCTTTCACAACTACAAGGGTTTCCATTTTCAACACACCGAACTCCAATAATTTCAGAAAGAGAATTTTCACAAGCTCACAATGACATAGAATTTTAAAATACCTTTTTCCTTCAAAAAAATTAAAGCTGGGGTTTGTACAACTCACACTTCAAATCGCATCAAGAACACTCCAAATCACTCTCCACTTTCTTTAAATGTACAAGTGACTCAAATTCCTTCACAAATTTTCTTTATAGATCAATGTGATGCCTGTTGATTTTTTTTTTATGCACTTCTCAACACAGGTAATGTATAGGTGCATCACCTCTCTTGAAAGACAATATTTCATAATCAAATTGCAGAACACTATCCCAAGGTCTCTCATGTCAGGTCTTGACAGTGCTTGGAATATCTTAGTTGATTTATGTGATTTGCTAGAATCACAAGGCAGAGTTATAGATGAGTCACAAAATGAGAAACTGGATATGCAAATGGAGTTCTTAAGATGGGAGAGTTGTTGTGAGTTTGTTGCAGGTTCAAACAATAGTCTAGAACTCCCTTTCAACATCAGATTTAGCTTTATAATGTGCAATGAACCTTACCCAAGGCTACTTATTAAAAAAAAAGGAAAAAGGGTAGCGAAGAGAGAAGGTTCCTAGATTTGAAACTATGAATGAATAGTGATCATGGAGGTTGCTACAGTAGAAAAACTCTCTAAACTGGGTTTTGCTTGGCCAAGAGAAACCTACAATTACACAAAACTAGTGCAATCTTCTAAGGACTATAGATTTTCAGTTTGCATACACCAATCATGAACATGCAAGTGAACTAAGTTGCAACAATCAAATAAAGAAGCCTAGGCTAACTTTGCATAGTAGCTTGTCATCAACAAGTGCCAAAAGTATGGGTTGAAAGCTCATCAAATACTATAACAACAATGTCCATCATTACATCCATTCAAGAAACTAACAACTAAAACTAACTTGGAAGGTAGAACCATGCACACATAATGAGAAAACTCAAAAGACAACAATAAATCATGCAATGTTGCTTTCTATTGCTGCAAAATGCCTTTTACACCAATTCTCCAACCATTACAAATGATGGAAAGACCCCTATTTATAGTTTTCCAAAACCCGAATGAATGGCTAGGATTGAATTACAATGTGTGGCCCAGATTCAATTACATTAGGGATTCACCTATCCCTCAATATTCAAAAATTTAAAATACATATGTTGTCTTTTCCCTATTTTGTCTTTTAGTGCCCAGGTGTTGTAGCAGTTTGTCTTCTAGCTAATTTCCCTTTAAATGTAGTTGAAACTACCTACAAGTAGCCTTCTTCCCGATGGACTTGCAACATTCTTCATTCGATCAAATGGGCTAGTCGACGACTGGCATCCATGGGCTGGTTGCCTCCGACTCAGGCAAACAACCTGTAAAGATCATCATCATCTAGTGAAAAGTAGGACAGCCCCCCCTATGCATCTTCAAGGAAACCCCCTTTCATTTTGTCATTGACTTCCTTGTCTTAGGCCTTCTTCTAACATGATCTCTATTGATGGGTTCCATGAGGAGAGGTGGGAAAAAAATGAATGGTGATAGGAGCTATGTTATTTTTCTTGTTCAAATTTTTTAATGGGTCTCCCGATGGACCCGTGATAGGCTTCTTGAAACCTGCATACAGGAAGTGTCATAAGTGCTTTCATACACAAATCAAGGAAAATGTTAATCAAATATTGCAAAATACTTGTTATATCCATCCATGCATCATCAAAAGATCACAATATTCAATCTAAATTGCCATTAGTAGTTTACTATAGGGAGTTTGGACGGTCCGAGCTTGAGAGGCTAGACTTCCCTGGCCAAAATGTTATTTTGAAAGGGAGAACAGGGAAAGGTGACCCAGATAGTTTCTCTCAGTTTCAAATTCAAAATTTGAAAATTTCATGCAAGAGAGGATCCAATTTGAATATGTGGGTCTAAGCTTGTTTCCAGATTCAGAGGCATTCAGGTCATCTTCTAGGCGATCAGAGTCAAGAGGAGGGAAGGTTGTCCGGAGTTTCGAGGTTTGGGACCTGGGAGGCTAGAAGGATGACAACTAGTGAACTGCGGATGAAAAGACAACAATCCGGAAGCAAAGTTCCCAGATGGTGACAAAGGGACAACATTCTAGGAGGAAAGTCCCAAAAACGACCACGGAGGGGTCGGGCTTTGGAAGCCGGAATGCCTAAGGCAGACATAAGTCTAAAATGGCAAAAGAGGGATGGACTTCTGGAAATGACTAGAGAGGGGTTGAGCTCTGAAAGACAGAATGCCTAAGGCGGATGGAAGTCCAAAATGACAAAAGAGGGAGAAACTTCTAGAAACGACCACGGAGGGGTTGGGCTCCAAAAGTCGGAATGCCTAAGGTGGATAGAAGTTAGGGGCCGGGCTCCAGAAGCTGGAATGCCTAAGGTGGATGAAAGTCCAAAATGGAAAAAGAGGTATGGACTTCCGGAAACGATCACAGAGGGGCTAGGCTCTAGAATAGCTAGGGATAGATAAAGTTCCCAGAATTGTCACAGAGGGATGGAGTTCTAGAATGAAAATTTTACAAGTTCTTGAAACTTAATGAAACCTTGGCAGCTCACTTAGGACCCACAAGAACATCCCAAATCCATAGGAAACCTATCCCTAAAGTCAAAAATGAAGGAAAAAGTGAACCAAGCAAACGGGGATGAGGCTCGGAGGACATCGGGGCAATAGGTAAAGGGAAACCCACAAGAGGGAAGCCTGAAAAGGGAAACTCAATAGGGGAAACCCAAAAGGAAAAAACCCTAACAAGGAAGCCCAAAAAGGTGGGAAGTGGGAAGTGGGGAGGTGAAGGCTGAAAGAAGAAAGAAGGAAGAGGGAAGAGGGAAGCCTGAAAAACCCAAGACTTAGCAATTTTTTATTTTAGGGGCAAAACATGGTCAACCCAAAATGAGACTTTGAAGAGCACGTTGACCAACTATGACACCAAATTATAGGGCACATAAAATGATGCAGCAACAAAACAACCTGACAAGGAAAAAACAAAGAGACGGTCCCCATTCTAAACAGGGCGTGTGTGCTATAGGCACAACAATGCCCTAATTCACATTAAATGTGATGGAATTTGAAAAGCTGGCAAAAACCCTTCGGTCACACTAAGAAAACCTAATATGCTCTACAAACAAACATGATTTCACTTTTTCTTCCGATTTCTTTTTCATAACCTATGCCAATTCATTCCTTACAACATATCCTCATGCCAAAGACTTACATGCCCAAAATCTAGGGGGTTTGAACAAATTTCTATTAAAGTTCCCCCTAAGACCATGCTAGGTCTAATTATTAGAGGAATTTTTTGTACTAGATGAGGGCATAGATGCATCTAAATATTATTGATATTCTTTCTTTTTCCATTTCTTGTTAATTTCTTGCTTAACCTCATCTTTTTCAATCTTCTTTACAAGTTCATTTTTCTTTACCAGAGCAGACTGCTTTCCCTTTTTACTTTTGCATACTCCTGAAATATGTCTTGGTTTGTTGCAATTGTAGTAGATAACATTTCTTTGATTTGTTTGACTTCCATTATTCCTTGATTTGTATTGATTTTCTTTATGTCCAACTTGTTGCAAGTATAGCAGTAACTAGTAAAGGATTAATTCATTCTACCTCCATTAAGCCAGTTCATCATCCGAGTTCTACATTCACTAGCTCTATGTCCAATATTATTACATGCATAGCATTATCTGGAGAAGGAACCAAAAAATTGATTCATCCTACTTTTGCACTCAGTAGCCCTATTACCAAATTTATTGCATGTAAAACAAATTCCAGTGAAAGATGGATACCTTTGAGAATTTGGTTGTTTGATAGGTGCTCTTCTTGGATTTCTTGTCTGCTTTCCTTTCCCTTGAGTCTTTTGAGTGTTTACAATGTTTGATCTTTCATCTGCTTCTAGTCCCAATCCACCTTTGTCCTTAGATGGTTTTTGTTCTACAATAAATTCATCAAGCCTGGTGGAGCTAGACCTAAAACTATCTTCACAGACCTTTTCTTTTTTCAGATCTTCTCTCAAGTTCACTACTTCTTGTTCAAGCCTAGAGCATTCAATAGACTTGATTTGCACTACTACATTTAGACACTATTCAATTCTCTTTTTTCCCTTCACTTGCACCTTTAGTCCAGTAATCTCTTCATTTGCATGTTTTGATTGCTCACTAATTTCTCTGTCTTTCTTTGAATTTCTTTAATTGCTCTTTCAATTTTTGGATGCATTCATTTTCCTCATCAAAATTTTCTTTCCTATCTTTGTTTTCATTTTTAGCATTATCAAGGTCATCAAGGGTTGTCCAAAGTTCTTCTTTATCATCCATTTGTTCAATATTCAATATCTCCCTCAAGCGGATAGGATTCTTCAAAGGAACCAGGCTCTGCTACCAATTGTTGAATATCCAAGATATTGAGAAGGGGGGTAAATCAATATCTTCCTAAATATATTGAACAGATACCTTCACATTATTCCAATGCATGTAATAGTTAAGATAAGAAGAAGCATTAAAAGAACATGAAAACACACAACACATGAACACAAATATTTTTACGTGGAAAACCTAGAATGGGAAAAACCACGGTGAGGGTTAACTCATAATATAGTATAACCAGTTATAAGATATTACAAATGGTGGATCACTGCTAGGACTCACTATCCAAAAGAGAGTCTCACTTCCTACCAAAGATACAGTAACAAAATGACTTACAAATAGATAATGAACATCACAAGTGCAGATTTAGTTCCTTTGAAGCTCAAAGAATTTGCATGCCAACAGACCAATATTAGCTCTTTTTGCTTTCACATTCAATTTATCAGCATAGTACACTCTTAACATACACTCAACACACACATCCTTCAATCTCCAAACTATCCAATATATATCTGACTTGTCTACAAGGACCAATTAGGTCATCTTCAAGTAAATATAAAAATTTCTCTAAAACAATTCAAGTCTGTAGCATGCTACATCATGTCAACATGGATTTCTCATAAAAAAAATTAGTTCATTACAACTTCAACTACTTACTAGGTCAGCCGAAGATAGACCTAATGAAAAAATGCAATTAACATAATGATGCCAACATTGTATACGAGCACTTGTATACAAAATATTTTGAACTTGCATGCTTCCATCAACCAAAAACCACTTTCTAAAATTGCGAGCAATGATGATCACCTTAGAGGAATTGTGGACAAAAATACCGAAGGACATTCTTTGCATTACCGGTTCAAAGTATCGAATCAATACTAACTTTTAACTTCTTGTTACAACTCATATATCATGGAGACATCAATGACAACACAACAACATCATTAAGAGATGTGTTCTTCTTCATTCTTCCTGTAACATCCTAGATTTTCTGCAATAGTGACTAGATAAAAAAAGTTAAATCCTAATCTAAATAATCTAAAATCTAACAACAAAGAACGAATAAGTAAACTGAATAATGAAACCAAAATGATCTCACTGAATATGTGTTCACCCTTTCGAATTATCTCTATTGCTCTTCTCCATTTTGCCTTTTTAGTATTCTTGCCCTCAGATTTCTGTGTTTGAATGCAAGTATAGTATTGTCGAGTGTCTAAGCAAAATGTCGAAGAATAGTTTCTCTTCTCAAAAGTGTATGATTTCGAGAGGAGCAATAATGATTGTGACAGGCCATTTTATAGATTGTAGGTTTTTGAATGATTGGCTCAGACTGAAAGAGAGATCGACGGACGAGATTGATGAATGCCATGCGATGTGAGTTATGTGTCAGATAGAACGTGAGTTAGAACATGAGTTTAGGAAAGACTACAAATAGAGACTAAATTAGAAAATGAGTTAAAACACAAGTTCAAATCTTAATCTCCAAAAATAGAAGAAATAGACTTTGTATGCAAAAGGCAAAGTTGGAACTCAAAGACTTAATGTATTCAAATGAAAAATAGGAGTTAGAACTAGTTAATCGACCAGTTATAACAGAGAGTCTTCTCGCAAAGATAAACACGGAGATAAGTGAAGAACTAAAAATAGATCTCAAGTTAGAAGGTGAGTGAATGAATTAGATAACTGAATGATAGAGGAATGTGACATAATTAATTAATAAATGAATTAAATGTGAACTTAATTCAATCATTCGAAAATGAGACTTTAATTAAATAAATAAAGTAATTTATTTAATTGATTTTTGGAAAGGATAATATAAATAATTAAATAATAAATATTTAATTATAGTTAGAAAATTATGATAAAGGGGTTAAAATTAATTAGTTATGGACATAATTAAACAAATATGATTTATTTAATTAATCAAGTTGAATAAAGAGTTATAATGAATTAATGAATTAATTAAAAAGGGGTATTTAATTAATAGAAGAAATATGTGTAGAAAGGGTAATTAAATAATTAACATTATTTAATCAAGATGACGGACTATAGAAAATTATGTCGAAATGTGTACTCGCAGGCCTAGACCAATTTTCGGTATCTACAATTTGCCCCTCTTTGATACAATGTTGGTACAACGTTGTGTCAAAGAAAATATGAGCTGATCGTGCCCCAGCATGAAACAGGTAAGGTATGCCCCCTCAGGAAAATTGACAATTTTTGAAAAGTTTCAAAAAAATCAAGAAATATTCCCGATAAGTCAATTTGAGAGTCAAAAATGCTATGGAGTTGACGAAATTGAATTTGGAGATGTTTCGAATGAATACAGGTTGTTTGAAGTCAAAAGGCTACATGGCCAATAGAGAAGGGCTGAAAAAATGCCATTTTTAACCCACCTATAAATAGGAATTAGGTCAAATTTCAATTCATTTGTACTTGGAGGAGATAGAAAAATTTGAGTTTTTGCTCTGACTGACTGTCAAAATGGCACCTATTTCGTACACCAGGCATCGAGGATATCAGATCCGGACCTTTAGGAGGCCAGCTGACGTCGGACCACTGGTATGTAAGTGAAAAAAAACCTTTGAAAGTTAATTTTGCACGCTTTTCTAGGCATTAGAAAATTAACAAGCAAATGCGGTTCATCGTAAACAACGCATATGCCGTCGTATTCACTGCATTTGACTGTGAATCGATGCATTTGCAAAAACGTACTAGGACTAGATTTGGCTAGTTAGGGAATGACTGCATGTGGAGCATTATGCCTCGCATGTGTAGTTATGCATCACATGTGTATTAGGGTTAGATACAAATGTTTTTGTGAACCGCATATGCATCTCTGAGACGCATATGATCTAATTTGCTAGGCTATTGAAAATTGCACCGCATTTGAAAAAAATGCACCACATGTGGTTTAGTGAACCACATGTGTAGTAGTTGGATAGGGTGGTGGGAAAATATGCAACACATATGCAATATGCACCACATGTGAGGCTCTATGCAACGCATTTGCAAAAATGCACTGCATCTATAAAAGTGAGCCGCATTGACTGGTAAAATTTTCAAAAAAAATTTCCAAGGAAAATTTGGAAAATGCTGACACCATGGTTAAATTGCAGGAGGTGATAGATCCTATTTACATGCGGGAGTCTTGACCAGACACATTTGACTTGAGAGACACCTTGAGCTCTACAGAGATTCAGCTTCTATGGAAGCTAGGCCTACGTCACTGTTTGTCGATGCCTGCCATTCAGGTGAATAGGGGGATTTTGACGACACTATGTGAGCGATGGCATTCAGAGACATCATCATTTCATCTACCGACTGGGGAGGCCACTGTCACATTGGAGGATGTGTATAGGATTTTGAGATTGCCTATTAGAGGTGAGCAGGTTATGTATGATACCAAATGAGGGTTGACTGAATTAGCATGATTCTATCAGGTGGATGACATCAGTAGGCTCAGGATCGAGCATTACAAGATTAGATGGCTAGTACTAGCAAATAGATATGATCAGATTGACTGTATCCTATGTACTTTGATTGGGGGTATAGTGCTTCTAGACAGACGTGGTCATGGATTTCCAGTGGGATGGGGAGCTATGTTGGTCAGCATGTTAGAGTTTGAGATGAGATATTCATGGGGTCCATGTCTACTTGGGATGTTGTACTTCCATTTACATGACATCACCTACAGAGATGCACAGTCATTGAGTTGTGGTACAACACTGTTGATGGTATGGGGTTGGGAGAGGATAGTTGTTTCCCATCCTCCAGTTACAGTAGAGAGAGGAGAGATGTCCGTATGTATTTCAATATACAGGACAGCTTATGCAGACCCATGTGGGAGACATAGGGTACTGGCAACACGCCTTGGATATTCTTGATCAATTTAGATGGAGAACTTACATGGATTGTGAGGAGTGGGTGGAAGAGGATGTACATTTTCCATTCTGTAGACAAACACAATATCTCATTGGGAGGACTATTTCTAGTGTTCACATTATCGAGAGACATCTGCTAGACAGAGTTCTGAGATAGTTTGGGGAGGTTTAGGATGAGCTTTGAGGTAGAGCAGAGTTTGCTTGGTCATTGAGAGAGGTTCCATGGTGGGGACCCATGATTCTAGTGGCTACTGTGGAGGTAGACATATAGGCATTACAGCCAGTATAGTGGGGATGGAGAGATGGATTAGTAGATCTAGGCACTACAACTGCATATGATGCATGGTGGGTGATTCATCGTCCGATTCCTTATACAAATCATGACCAGCCAGCACCAGTTGAGAGATGAGGCACAGGGCTGAGAGGATGACAGAGAGGTGGAGGCGCCAGAGTGGGTAGAGTTGGTGGTAGAGGTGATGGAGATGATGGCAGAGGTGGAGGGAGAGGTGGGAAATGAGGACGAAGAGGATAGAGAGGGGGTCAGGCAGGTGGACATGCACCTATTCAGGGGGCAGTGGTAGTGGATGTACCAATGGCAGACATCGGAGGGAGAGTGGATATACAGGCTGGGGGTGAGCATGCTGCAGTGGAGGTGTTAGTTAAGGAGCCTGTAGAGATAGATGTCGAAGTAGAGGATGTTGCAGAGGATTTGGATGCAGAGATGGCTTTAGATCCTCTGGGTGTGTTGGTTGGATATGGAGAGGATGATATAGAGGATGACAATGGGGAGGATGCACAGATGGAGGAGCAGGAGAGAGAGCTCCGATATCAGATTGTAGAGGGGAGATGAGATGATGATGCTCCTAGAGATGGTGACAGGGAGGCCTTGGAGGAGAGACTCAGGCTTATGACTGCAGAGTTTGAGGCGATGAGACTAGAGAGGGATAGCGCCTATACAGAGAGGGACAGTGCTCTTGCAGAGAGGGATAGTCCTCGGACAGAGAGGGATAGTGCTGTTGTGGAGAGAGACTAGGCTATAGCATGGAGACATGAGATAGAGCAATAGTTCATAGAGGTTAGATGCCTTTGTAGTGGGTCCTCATCTGATGGTATGGTGCGAGAGTTGGTCAGATTAGTGGAGAGAGCCACTTACTATAGGGATCTTTATGAGGCAATGGTGCCAGCAGAGAGATGAGCTCCTATCTTTTCAGAGGTGCGGAGTCAGAGATCACAGGGCCAGAGTCAGAGGACACAGAACACTGAGGGGGTGGTAGGACCATTGAGGCCAGGTCCATATGAGAGACCTTCCACCTCACAAAGAGCACCTCTGAGTCTTTTTCCACCACCATCACCATGTGATAGCAAGGGTAGCGGGACATAGTGATAGGGTTACATATGTAGACATCATATTGTGATCAGAGAGCCTATGAGCTCATGTTTTTATTTATTTATGGATACATTCAGACATTGTACAGTGACACACTATTTTGAGCGATATATATATATATGATTTTGGCAGTTTCTACATGATATGCAGTTCTATTTTATGAATGATGCTTTATGTCTATATGATTATATTTCCTAGATGATGTATGCACATGTGTTATGAATGAAATGTTTCTATATGTTATGATTTTTGCATATTATAGTGATGTTATGGATGTTTCTATTTACTTATGATAATAGATGCAATGATCTATATGATGTTTATTTATATATGATGGTGATATGTACATGCAATGTTTACATTATGTATGTTATGATGATGCAATGCCTATGTTGTAATGATGAAATGCAATGTAATGCAACTATGTGAAATGCTCATTAAATGTATGCTAATGAAAATGATCTAATGTTTTTATGGTGTCAGAGGATTTTATCTTTATGTTTGGAAAAGAGAAATGTTAGGATGAAAATAAATTCAAAATGTTAGTAAGAAATAATTAAATTCGATTGATGGAGAAAAAGATATGATGAAAGTTGATCGATTGAGAAAAAGACATAATCTTCGATATATTGCCAAATACACTATACTTGCTTGTTATCATCACTGGGCGGGACATGACATAGATGGATAGTACACACTATGATATGAGATAGACCATAGTGTACAAAGTCATCCATCTGCGAAAAATAGATAGTCACAAACAAAGAGTGTCTTAACTCAGACTAAGGACAGTATTTCCCTAGTCGTTTTGTCAAGACAAACCACAGACAATAGACAAATAAAAGACGGGTCATGAGATGTCATTGCTCCTATAAATCCTTGAGGAAACTAGTAACATGACTCAAAGACCAATGTTAAAAAGACAATTGACAGACAACAACCAAAGAAAAAAGAGTCCTGAGACATCGTGGCTTCTCTAAATCCTTTAAGGGACATCCTTGAGAAAGCTAGTAACATGATCTTGCACAAATCGATATAAAGATAATACAAAATAAGATATAAAGTCATCAAGCAAAATAAATGTATTCGCCAAAACTTGATCTTATGGGATTGTTTGATGTTGTTTGACATAGCATAATGTGAGAGAATGACACATATCGCATAAGACATTGAGTTTGGTTTCAACTTGGTGACTTCTGTATAAGGCATGACAAAGCCTGGTTTCAGAAAATACATGTGTCGTATAAGACATTGAAGTCTGATGATGTTGAAGTGACAAGCCACATGAGACTATGACAATTTGATGATGTCTGTTGACAAGAAAGACATATCTTGTTTAAGACATAGGTTGATCGCTTTGACAATGTGTTTGATATTGACTTGATGACATTGAGATGTTTTGCCTTATTGATGCATGAATTGTTTTGATTCCTTGACTGATAAAAGTGTGTGCGTGCTGACAATGTATGACATGAAATGATACCCTAAACTATGATATGCAACTTGTGTGATAGTGATGTGAATGAACCCTAATGGACTGACCTAGTGTTGTCTCGGGAGCTCATCAATTGATTAGCCTTGCCTACATTGTACATGCAGAGACCTCATAGTTTGACATGACCAATGACTTTGAATATACAAAGCGTCATGATTTAAATGTGTGATACATGACAAACCTAATGCCTCGGGGTCACATCGATTGATGGCCTTGCCTACATCCCAGTCATAGAGGCAACGTAGTTCGACTATGACTATGACTGACCTAACATGACCGACTTGAAATGATTGACTTGACATGATGACTTGACTCTAATGATCTGACTCTATTTTTTTGGGATTTTCTGACATTTTTTATTTTTTTGGATTTTTGAAGTTTTCTACTATTTTTGGTATTTTTCAGGACATTTTTGACAATGCGACATTATGTACACGATGTTAGGGCATAGAACAAGGATTTTCCCCCAGTTGGGCATAAGATTTGGAAGATGGAGTGGGTAATGTGAGGGAATGGATGCTAGATGTCAATCATTCCAAGGAATGGATAAGACAACCATTTATTATGAATGATGGTGAAAAAGTCTGATTAGAATGATGGTAGATGGAAGAGCGAGCTTGACTACACATGGCGCCTGTTTGCTAGGTTTTCACCATGGTACTTATCCATAGTGCCACCAAAGTGATTTTCACTATTGGACGGATTTATTTCTCTTTACTTTTTTTTTTTTTTTGATTTTCCCAATTTGTTTGGTGTTACAAAGATGCTTGTTTGCCAGGTTTTCATCAAGGTAACCATTTTTTTGTATTTTTCTAGATTAAGACACGGATTCTCAGAGACTAAGCATAGAACCTTTTTAGATGCAGACTGTTGATAGGGGACAAAAGTGGCTCTCCTTCAGGAGTAAAGTGTTGGTACACTCCTGATCCAAAGGCTTCTGTGACTATATAGGGCCCCAAATAGTTAGGCTCGAACTTACCTGGTTTTTCTCTTTCAGCTTGGTTCTTAGGATTCTCCATTAATACCAGGTCACCAATGTCAAAATGTCTATTGAGAACCTTCCTATTGTAACTACGATGAAGACGATTCTGATATGCTTGCAAATGATCTAATGCCTTCTGTCTTCATTCATCCAGCAATTCCAGCTCTTGTAACCTTGAGACATGGTACTCTTCATCATCAACATGACCCTTCAAGGATACCCGTAGAGAAGGTATTTCAACCTCGATAGGTAAGATAGCTTCGGACCTAAATACGAGGGAAAATGGAGTGGCGTCGGTGGGAGTACGGATGCTTGTGCGATAAGCCCATAAGGCAGGATTAAGCTATAGGTGCCAATCACGGCTAGCGTCATTGACAATATTCTTAAGGATTCTAACAATAGTCTTATTAGATGCCTCAGCTTGGCCATTACCTTGTGGGTAATACGGAGTGGAGAAATGGTGTTTGATGTGGAATTCTTCACATAAATGGCATACTTCTTGGTTCTTGAATGGGCAGCCATTGTCTGTGATTATGGATTGTGGTACACCATTCCAACAAATGATATAGTTTAGGATAAACTTAGATATTTGTGTGCCGGTTATGTATGTCATGGGAATAGCTTCAATCCATTTGGTGAAGTATTCGGTGGTGGTGATGATGAATTTATGGCCATTTGATGATGGAGGGTTTATCTTACCTATGAGGTCAAGTCCCCATTGGGCGAAGGGCCATGGTGAAGTAATTGGACGAAGCTCCTGCGCTGGCACTCTTATCAAGTATCCATGTATTTGACATTGTCTACATTTCTTTACAAAGACATATGAATCTTTCTCCATTGTAGGCCAATAGTAACCTAGTCTCATAATCTTGTGGGCTAGGGTGGGACCACTCGAATGAGATCCGTATATACCCTCATGTACCGCTCACAAAGTTGTTTGTGCTTCTTAAACATCGAGACATCTCATAAGGGCGTTATCTAAGGTGCGTCTATATAGGGTTTCTCCGATGATGGTGTACTTGGCTGAATTTTTGATGAATGTTCGACGTTGGTTATTAGACAAGTCTTGAGGTAGGGTTTGGTCAGTGAGGTAATCAAATATGTCTTTATACCAAGGAGACGTAGGACCAACAATGGTACACACTATTGTAGTATTGGGGACATCATAAGCGAGAACCAAAAGTTGTTCAACCAAGAACTCGAACTTAGGCACATTACTTGGAATATCCAACAAGGAACCCACAGTTGCCATTGCATCTGCAGCTCTATTCTGGATACGTGGTATTTGTTGAAAAGTTATGTCTGTGAAATACTATTTGAAACTATATGCCATTCGCTTGTACGGTGCAAGCTTCTCATCCTTAGTCTCGTAATCATCATTTACCTATCGGATTACAAGTTGAGAGTCGCCAAAAACATGTAGGCTCTTAATTTTCCATTGAACAACCATTTTCAACCCTGTCACTAGAGCTTCATATTCTGCTATATTGTTGGTACAAGGGAAATCAATCTTGAATGATTTGGGAATGGTATCACCTTAAGGTGTGACAAATAAGATACCAGCTCCTGAACCATGATTTGTGTGTGACCCATCAAAGTACAGTTTCTATTCTGTTTTAATGTCAATGTTGAAGAGAAATTCATCTGGAAAATCTGCCACTAATGGATGGTTTGCCTTTATAGGTGCATCAGCTAGTTGATCTGCAATCACCTGTCCTTTTATAGCCTTCCTTTCGACATACTGAATGTCATACTCGCTAAGTATCATGACCCATTTAGCCAATCGGTCTATTAAAGTTGCTTTACTTAGGAGGTATTTAAGTGGATCAATCTTTGCAATTAACATTGTTTGTCGATTGAGCATATAGTGCCAAAGTTTTTGGGTAGCAAAGACTACTGCAAGATAGGCACGTTCTATGTTGATATAATTCAATTCATAGCCCACTAAGGTACAACTGATATAATAGACCGCTCTCTCATGACCTTGATCATCGTGTTGTGCGAGAAGAGCCCCTAATGCCAACTAAGTTGTTGAGATGTAAAGTATCAATGGTTTTCCCTCTATAGGTGGCATTAAGACCGATGGAGTAAGCAAATAGTCCTTTATTTTTTGGAAGGCCTCTTGATATTTAAGGGTCCATACAAATGGCACTCCTTTCTTGAGTAGATGCTGAAATGGATGTATTTTATCCACCAGTTGTACCATGAAAAGCCTAATTGACTGTAATCTCCCTTGTAGGGTTCTGAGTTGACCAATACTGATCGGAGGAGGCATTTCTATGATAGCTCTTACCTTCTCTAGATCTACTTCAATGCCTCTACGAGAAATGATATACCCTAACAGTTTCCCTGATTTGACTCCAAAGCCACACATCTTGGGATTTAGCCTAAATTTTGTAATTCTCTAGCCTTTGGAATATCTTGTCTAAGACTTTCAAATGATCTTCCCTTCTTTCTGATTTTGCTATGATTTCATCTAAATAATCTTCCATCAAAGTATGTACAAAGTCATGGAAAATTGTAGTCATGGCCCGTTGATAGGTAGCTCCTGCATTGTTAAGGCCAAATGGCATAACATTGCAACAATATGTGCCCCATGGACATGTAAAAGTTGTTTTGTGTTGGTCTTCGGGTGCTATTTTAATTTGGTTATATCCAGAGAAACCATCCATGAGGGATAGCATCTCGTAGCCTGCTGTAAGGTCTACTATCATGTCGATATTCGGCAAAGGAAGGTCATCCTTAGGACATGCCTTGTTGATGTCTCTAAAGTTAGTGCAAATGCGAATGCCCCCAATTGGCTTAGTCACTAGTACAATATTTGATATCCAATCCGCATAGTCTATTATCCTTATGAATCCTACATCCAAAAGTTTCTTAAGTTCTACCTTGACCAATAGAGCAATTTGCGGATGCATTTTTCTCAACTTCTGCTTGACTAGTTTGATACTTGGCTATAGTGGTAAATGATGCAATATTAGGTCTCGATTCAACCCCAGGCATGTCAGCATATGACCATGCAAATTTTATTTGTCTCTTTGTGAAGAAGTCCTTAAACTCATGTTTTTTCTGTCTCTGTTAAAGAAGCTGCAAAATATAACTTCCGAGGATTCTCTTATGTACCTATGTTGACTTAAAAAAATTCTTCCACTAGCATCGGTGACGTTTCCTATTCAATGGGGAGAATATTTAAACCTCTATCCTTGGGTGCCTCTGAGAGGTTTTCACCCTTGGATATGTCCTTTATTTTGTCTTTTTCTTCATCCAAAGGTGCCTTTTGGTTTTCACCTAGGGACTCATCATTTTTCTTTGTATTGTCTTTTTTCTTTTCATTTTCATTTTTGCGACTAGAGGTGTAAATAGACTCTCCAAAGTATGCCTTATTGTCCAAGTCTATGGTAAAACCTGCTATATGGTCCCCTCTTGGTATGCCTTCTCTAAGTCCCATGAACTTAGCAATTGCTTCGTCGTTCTCAAATGTATCTATTATAGGTGTACCTTGTTGATCCCAGTCGATGAATCCGGGATATATAAGGGGCATGTCATCATCAGAGTTTTTAAAGGTATCTGCTGACAAGGTGAATACGGAGTGGTTGACATGGTCGTAGAAGTTTTGGACTAACTCCTTCTTATTCTTCTTCATAGGTGTAGGTATACTCTGATGTGGGACCATAGTAAGGGAAAATTCATCAGAAGATGGCTTTTCAGGTGCCCAAGATGCATGATCAAGGGTTTCCCAATAATAGTTCTCTTGCCATTCTTGTTTGGACAAGTGCTTCTTAGGATGAGGACTAGATAGTTTTGGTTCAGGTTTCACGTTGAGGTCCAATTCTCCAAATAAGGCATCTATGTTCATAGCACTAGTAGATGAAAGGGACTCCCATTCACCATCGCTTGAGTAAGGGGATTCATCAAAAACTTGAGGTTTGTCGTAAACTGGGGGAAGTGGTTCATGAGATATCTCGATGTCTACGTAATCATTCACTTCCTCTTGAAACGATAACGAAGTACCAAGAAACCCGATTCTAAATGGTTGACACCCTAGCCCTAGATATTTCGATCGTGGGTAGACAGTAATTGGTTATGTCCTTCCATTCTGATATAGACCTAACCCACTATTCCCGTCATAGCCTTCTTTTTGCATTATTTTAAAACCTTTTCCATACTGGTTCTTGGCTATTTGAATAGATGGGGAGGGGTATTCATGTTCTTCTTGATACAACCAGGAATCACCTTGATCCACAATTTCTTTGCTTAACTCTCCCCATTTGGTTAATGCCATTGTAGGGGGAACATGAAACATGACCGTTGACTGTCTTCTATCCACCATGGGTAGGCCATATGCCTTAGGTGGAATCAGTTCACTAACACAGTATGATTCCTTTATCTGGTATTCGCCACAGCCCTTGTCTTGGATCTCGAGTTTTGGAGTGCATGATGGTGGTTTGAATGAAAGGGACTTAGTGAGACATGAGGGGTCAATGTATTGGGATAAAGTGGATGAAGAAGCTTCTTGGTTAACTGGCACTTTTCATTGTGGAATTTCCTTTAGGCTTGTACAATACTGAAAAGGAACTGGATCACCGTCAATGGTGATCTCTGTGCCATTATAGGGGAATTTGAGACATTGGTGGTATGTTGAAGGTACAGCCTTCATTGCATGTATCCAAGGTCTACCTAACAACAAGTTGTATGGGAGGGTGAGATCCAAGACTTGGAAGCTGGTGTTCATGATTGCTGGGCCAATTCGGATAGGTAGTGTGACAACTCCTTTGGACAATCTTTCCTCATCATCGTAAGCCTTGATGACTATACTCTTAGAGGTATCTACACAGTCTTCTGAGAATCTTAATGCTTTAACCAATTTAAGGGTACACAGGTTCAAACCTGCTCCTCCATCTAACAAGACTCATCTGACTCTGGTTTCATGGACTAAGACTTCGAGATGTAAAGGGTCATTATGATCTGACTTTTCAATTGAGTAATCCTGTTGGGAAAAGGTGGCATGATGCGAATTGGTTAAATATCCCACCATCTCTTCGAAATGATTGACATCTAAGTTAGTAGGGACAGTTGTGTTCTGTAAAGCTTTGTTGAGAATGGCTCGATGCTCAGGTGACAAATTCAATAGTTCCAAGATAGATATTTACACGGGGGTTTTACTCAATTAATCAAGAAGATTGTACTTGAACTTGGAAGCTTGCGTGGATGGCTCAGAAGAAGGACCTGGAATAGTGATCTTAGTTCTGTGCACATTTACACTACATTCCGGATGCTTCTTAATGGTGAAGGTATTGACATGCTCATTTGCAGCGCGGAGGCTATATACGATCTTTCCTTTTCCATAGTCATAGTTGGTGTTTGCGTAATTGGTTGATGGATCGTTCTTAGGTCCCGAACTGGAGGTTGTTCCTTTCATGTGGTCATGTAAGGGGTCCTTGAAGACCTTATGATCACTGTTCTTAGTGTTTTTCTGCCCACCAAGCTCTATGGTTCCGTTCTCAACAAAGTCTTGTATTATGTTCTTGAGTTGACGACATTGTTGGAGGTTGTGCCCTTTGGTTTGATGATATTCACAATGGGCTTTGTCATCCCACCAAGAAGGTTTAAACTATCTAGGATCATACTCCCTTGGTTCCAAAGGTTTGATGAGATTGTGTTTAATCAATTATTTGTAAATAACCTTGATTGGTTGTCCTAAAGGTGTAAATTCACGTGTAGGAAATCTCCTTTCTTGTGGTCTTTGTTGTTGTGAATTTTGGACATAGTTAGCTTGTTGATCTAGACTATCTGTCATGTCTTGATTGGAGTTGTACCCTCTAAGTGTGATAACTGGTCTTGTATGTATGTTTTTAGCATCAACAATGCCGTCATTTGTAACATTCTTGTTCCTAGACCAGAATTGCCTTCTATCATTTGGCGCGTTTTGATTTTGGACAATGGGGTTTGTGCTTGGTGCCTTCATTTCTCCTTTGTCTATGAGGATTTTCTCAAGGATATTCCCTTTTGTACCAAGTCAGAGAATGAAGTACAATAGTGTACCCTTAGATCACTTCGCAATTTGGGGTTGATGTTCTCTAGGAATATTGTGACCTTTTGTTTTTTAGGTATTTCAACTGGACACCTACTAGCTAGACTTCGCCACCTTTGAAAGAAAGTGGTGAAATTTTTTCCATCTTCTTGTGTCGTGTGGCACAAGGTTGCAATTGTTACCTCATTGTCTATGTTAAAGGTGAAATGTTCGATAAACTTCTCAGCTAATTCGCCCCAAGATCGTATACCATATGGTAATTTAGAGAACCATTCCAGTCCTATCCCAACAAGGGTTTGTGGAAATAGTCTCATCAAGTACATGGGGTCATACGCTATGTCCATGCATGCTATTGAGAACTCTCTAATGTGTTCTATAGGATTCTTTCTCCCATTATACTTAGGCAAAATTGGTATAATGTATCCATGGGGGAAAGGTGTCATGTAAAGTGCTTTGTCAAAGGGACATGGACATAGGTCTTAGGCTGAGATAGTTCGTTTTCCAGACATAGACATGTTGTCCATCTGTAGTTGAAGATTTTGCATCTTGTTTTGAAGGACATCAACTTACGTCAAGGACATGGTGTTTGTGATATTTGGATCAATGTAAGTATTTTGATACACCATGTTTTGTGACAGGTTGTGATTAGGCGAGGGAATATATCCTGCCAAGATATTCTGATTCGATATAGGGATATTCCCTGTCTGAATGGTTTGAGTAGGTATAGGAATGCTTCTTGTCTGAAATGTCTGATTTGGAATAGGAATGCTTCCTATCTGAAATGTCTGATTTGGAATAGGAATGCTTCCTGTCCGAATGATTTGACTTGGTATAGGTATATTTCTGCCAACTTTGGTTCTCTTACCAATCGTGTTGGTGCCAAAGGGGTTGGAGGAAGTTGCCCCCGCAGTGAATTGTAAACCTTGTGTTATGTTGAAAGGGGTTGTGTTTACAATTGACGATGTTTGAGTTGGTATACCAGTTGGTATCCCTGCGGTTATTTGGGGAATAGAGACTATTGACGTTGTAGTTTGGGATGGTTGAGTTGACTATGTTAGCAAAGTACGAATATCAAATCCTATGGGTAGTTTGGCACCTTCTGCTAGCAATTTTGCTAGATAGCGTTAGGGATCATTTGCCAAACATTCATCCATGAAGGATGCAAATTCAGGATCTTGTACTACTGTGTCTATGTCTTATATGTAAATCTGACCATGCGTGTCCCTAGTGACATGTTTTTCTAGCAAAGGCTTGTGGGGTTGTTTACTTCCTGACGGTTGATTTGCAAATGGATTGATGAATTCATTGGGGTTTTTCATTGCTTTGTGTTTCTTTTGGGACCTTGTTTCGACCATGAAAAAGTTGCTCAAAATGGGTAATGCAGACTATGCCTAAAAACTGATATGACCTATGTCTATGTTTTTGGATTTTTTTGAGGATAAATGACGTAGCTAAAATGGTTTCTAAAAGATGTACACTAAGATGACATATGATAGGACTGACGGTATGCAAGATGTGAGTAGACTATGACGATAAATGAGTCTAAGATGGTATAACCTACCACCTATGGGATAAATGCATGCAAAGACTTGTTTTTTACCAAGGAACCTAACTGTATGACAAGGACAGTGACAAGGTGAATTTTTCAAACTAGACTAAATGAGCTGAAAAGATCCACTAGATGGGACTAAAGTGACAAGGTTCAATGATTTTGACAAATCGACACATGAATATTTCCAATGACGAGGAAAGTTATCTAATCTATTATATGCAATTTCCTAGGGAGTATCTATATGCATGCAACTTAGGATGACTATGACTAGGATGTTTACCATGGCTAAGACGTATATGACACCTAATGATGGTAACTAAGACGTATATGACACCTAACAATGCAAGGTTTTGAGCAAAATTTACCAGTTTCGAATCTAAGGTGATCTTAAGAACCTACAGCAAATTATGACAATGATGTTTGGACTCAGCTCGCGGTTTTTGATGTTTTCTATTGACAAGCAAATGTGGTTCACCTAACAATTGCGGTTCAGATTTTAAAAGATGCAGCTTTTTGATAGTGCATGCGGTGTTTTCGACAGTTGTGATTTTTCCTATGACAGATGCGGTTTTTTGATACACATGCGGCTCAAAAACTGACAAATGCGTTTTGCATGCACACATGCAACTCGAAAACTGACGGATGCGACTCGTGATATGCAGACTATGAAAAGTGAAAATATTGACAGCTAGATGTGGCTTTTCCCCTAACAGATGTGACTCACTAATACACATGCGGCGATTAAACTGACATATGCGACTCTGTTTTCTGACAATGGAATTTTACTCGAAAGTTAAAATTTTCCCGAAAGTTGTTGACTAACTTTGTTCGTTTGATCAAGATTTTAATGAATATAGCAAAGAGAAAACGCAACAATCAATGTATTTTTAGTTTTTGTGATGGTAAGGACTGTTAAGACTCAAAAAACAATTACAACCTAGGCTTTTAGGACAATACTTGTTGAATTCTTATTTGGATTTCTCCAGCTACGTATATTTATGGCGAATGACTAGTAGCTTGACCCCACTAGCTCCCCTCCATGGCACTCACTTATACGGGGCAACCAAGCTACTGTATCCATGAAACTCCCATGGCATACATTTAATTTCCACACATAAACCGTAAGAATATAAGACGGCTTCACAGGGCCGACCCTGCTACGCCAACAAGTAGGTAGGATTTTGGTAACTCTACAACAAGGTGTTTAATAAGGGCATTCCATCCGTGGGACACTATCCAACATCGACGAGAGTCCATTTCTGTCCATCTCGTCGGAATAGTGCACGTGATTCTTGGGCTTTCCCCAAGAATCCACTTTTCTATACCGGCTGGAAGTCGCTTGGCTTTAGCGTGCTACCAGTCTGAGTCATCTTGGGGTGAGTACTTTTTCCCACCAAGATAGGCCCAAGTTCTAGAGTCAGCAATTGTTTCTCTTACACCCAGGATCGCATGATTGCACAAGGGGAGAGGATACTTCGGTGTACTGAATCGTAAGGGTTACAGATACATGCAAAGCACCAAACAAAGAAGACAGTAGTTCTTTTTAATCCAAATGACAATTTTCTATCTATCAAACAGAAAATTCATTTTAATCCCACACGACGATTATCTATCTACCAAAAAAAAGCATGCTTAAAGAAATGAATTAACACAAAGGCATTAGGTCCTGCATGCAAATTCATCAATAGTTCATTGTTCTTCAGCTTTCATCCTACAGAAAAATTGTCTTATGTTTTTAAATGTCTTCTATGCTTTGTTCTAAAAACACTATGTTATTCCTCCTTAACACAACTGACACAAACATTAGCGAAAATCCAAAACAACTCAAAAAATGAAAAATGAAAATATGGATGCTCGGAAATCAATAAAAAAAAGTGAAAAATTATTACCAGGCAGATGCGGCTTTTGGAGCCACAGATGCAGTTCGACTGTTGACAGGTGGATGCGGTTCACGAGCTTGTTGATAGGCGGATGCGGTTCGTGAGCTTGTTGATAGGTGGATGTAGCTTTTTATGACAGATGCATCGTTATTTTTCTTAGATGCGGTTCGTGGATGCAGATGCGGTGCGCCGTATAGAAAACCTACAAAAAAGAACAGAAAACGAAAAAATGAAAAGACGAAAATATGTGTGGATTTTGAAGTGTGTTCACGTCAAGTTCACCAAATGTAACATCTTAGATTTTCTGCATAGTGTGGGACTAGATAAACAAAGTTAAATCCTAATCTAAATAATCTAAAATCTAACAACAAAGAACAAATAGGGTAAGTGCACCAAAATGGTTCCCAAAAAGGGGACTTAAGTGGACAGCTTTTTCCTGAAATCGGGAAATACTGACCTTGGATGTGAAATTGAGGATACTTAGACTCAAAATTTTGAGATGGAACAAAAAGAAGGATTCAAGTGCTCCAAGTCTACTTTCTAAACTACTAATTTATTTTGAAAATGATTGAGATTAAGGGGTTCAAATGAGGGATGTACACAAATTGGTGTTGTTTTTGTCAGAAAAACATAACATAGCAACTCTTGTACGACCCTCGTATGGTGAACTTTTTTTTAGTATTTTTAAAATCGCAATGGTCAGAAGTTAGCTAACAGTATGTAGTTGATGCACGATTTTTTTGATAATTTTTTAATGAATATTTGATTTTTTACTAATTTGCGAAGTGGACATATCCTGAAAATAGAATTTTGGCCGTGCTACCCCTACAAATTTTGGAAACTAATTGATTTGTTTTTTTTTTTATTTTTTAATTTTGTAGAATGGAGTCTAGTTTCTAAAAATGTAATTTATTTGAAAAATTGATGAACGGTTAATTTATAATGAAAAAAATACCAAACACTGCTTTTTGGCAAAAAAAAGACATACAGATAAAATAAATTATGGATGAAAGACTTAACATTTTCAAAACGTGAAAAAAATTACATTGTTGGATAGCTAAGAGATAACCCAACATTACCCATGTGCTCGATTTTTTTGATATTGAACCACGTGCAATCCTAACAGTGAGCACGAAGTCGATTATGAGAAATATGGTGGATTTCTTAAAAACACGTCTCTGGTCGTTGGGAATGCCCTCCAAACCTTTGGGTTGGAATTCCAAGGCAATACCAAGCTTAAAGTTTGGTAATTCTCAAAGCAAGATATAACACGAGAGTGTTATAACGAGCGCGCATTATTTCTCACTTTACATGGTTTTTGCTTCTGCGGGGAACATGTCTACTGAGCCATAATGCGCGCGCGTTAAAACGCGCTCGCGTTATTTCTTACTTTATGTTAAATGCTAATATATTTATGTATGCTGATATATTTTTATGTACATGTATGTATGTATGCTTGTATGGATGTAAGATTATATGTACAAATGTATTATGCTTGTATGTATGAATTTATGTATGTCTTTAGATGAAGGGAGAATTTAGAGAGAGTCTAGAGAGATGGAGAGGGGGTCGAAGTGAGAGTTTAAGAGAGAGGGAGTGGGAGAGAAGGGGTTGGATTGAGGGGGACTTAGCTAGGTAGGGTGGGAGGGATAGAGGGAGGGATGGGAGGGATAGAGGGGGGAGAGAGAGAATTGATGGAGAGGAGAGAGAGAGAGGGGGTGGGAGAGAGAGAATTGAGGGAGAGGGAGAGAGAGAGACAAAGAGAAAGAGAGGGTTATGTAGGTAGGGTGCAAAAGGGAGAGACTTGAGAGTGTGAGGGGGGTGAGAGGGAGAGACTTGAGAGATAGGTAGTGAGAGGGAGTGTGAGAGAGAGGGAGTGTGAGAGAGATGGAGTGTGAGAGAGAGGGAGTGGGAGAGAGAGTGAGTGTGAGTGAGAGACCTGAGAGAGGGTGTGAGAGGGAGTGACTTGATAGAGGTAGAGAAAGAGGGGGGTGGAGTGAGAGGGACTTATCTAGGTAGGGTTGGAGGGATAGATAGAGAGAGGGGAGAGAGACAAAGACAGAGTTACCTAGGTAGGTTGCCAGATGGAGAGACCTTAGAGAGAGAGGGGGTGGGAGGAAGAGACATGAGAGAGAGGGAGAGAGAGGTAGTGGGAGAGAGTGGGATGGAGTGGGAGGGACACAAAGAGAGATGGATAGAGGGAGTGAGAGAGGGTGGTAGGGATTGATTGAACAAGAGGTACACAGAAAGAGGGAGACGATAGATAGAGAAAATTAGAGAGGGTGGGAGGCAGGGAAGGAGGGAGAGGTGAGATGTATAGATAGAGAGAAAGTGATAGGGGTTGAGGGTATAGGGTTGAGGGATTAGGGTGGAGGACCTATAGGGTTGATGGTTTCTAGGGTATTAGGGTTTAATGTTTGAGGGTTGATGGAATAGGGTTGATGGTAGAGGGTATAGGGTAGAAGGTTTAAGG